>JARHVA010010536.1:35000-158246 GCA_037957365.1 Torreya grandis | reverse complement strand
ATTTTGAAATTTTTGTCAAACTTGTTGAGTAAAACTTAGTTTCAATTCGTTTAATATAGAAAGGATTTTTCAAGAGGTTGAATTTATTTTACCCCTAAGTAGGGATAATTTTAAGTATGGAACCCTAAATTTTTTATAACATCCTGGAAAATCCAAAACAAGGGGCATAATTCCATTGGCTAAACTTTAGAAAAATAACTAAATAGGTGTAATTAGAGTAGTTATTTTAATATAACTATAAAAAAACATGTTTTATATCTAGATACTCAATATGTAATTTTAATCCCATCCCTTTTGGATTATTTGTTTTCAAAGTGACTCTCTCTCTCTCTCTCTCTCTCTCCTCTCTCTCTCTCTCTCTCTCTCTCTCTCTCTCTCTCTCTCTCTCTCTCTCTCTCTCTCTCTCCTCTCTCTCTCTCTCTCTCTCTCTCTCTCTCTCCCAGATAATCTTTGGAAAAAAATCACTAATAGGTGTAATTAGAGTAGTTATCTTAATATAACTATAAAAAAAACATGTTTTATATCTAGATACTCAATATGTAATTTAATCCCATCCCTTTTGGATTATTTTTTTCAAAGTGACTCTCTCTCTCTCTCTCTCTCTCTCTCTCTCTCTCTCTCCTCTCTCTCTCTCTCCCCTCTCTCTCTCTCCTCTCTCTCTCTCTCTCTCTTAAATAGGTGTAATTAGAGTAGTTATTTAATATAACTATAAAAAAAACATGTTTTATATCTAGATACTCAATATGTAATTTAATCCCATCCCTTTTGGATTATTTTTTTCAAAGTGACTCTCTCTCTCTCTCTCTCTCTCTCTCTCTCTCTCTCTCTCTCTCTCTCTCTCTCTCTCTCTCTCTCTCTCTCTCTCTCTCTCTCTCTCTCTCTCTCAAACTTTGATCCAAACTCATTTTATATATTAGATTTTAATGATTTCAATATCATTTATAGTGAAGAGGATGAATTATAACTTATAGGTAAGTTGACGTTCATATCTCTCACTCTAACTATTCCATCCATAGAAAAATAATAGCATGGAAGTATGATTCTAAGCATGTGTGGTATGCAGTTTATAATAGTAATCTAGAAGTTTCCCAATCCCATAATTATTTATTTATTTTGAGTATGAAGCTAGGTCAAAGATGATATTCATTGATTATACACAATATTCCTAGTACATATAACAATTTAAGGTATATGCATATCAGGATATAAACATTGCATAGGTGATATAAAATTCAAACTGCACAACCATACACATGGAAAAATTAATAGCATAGAAGACAAACCCAATGCTACCCATCTAACCCCATAAAGTATTCACAAGTCAAACCTACATAAACTAGGGGCCTATCCAAGAAGAATCCATAGGGCCCATATTTAAAGAGAAAAATATATTAGCTTTCATAATCATCTTACAAGTCCATAGTTTTAGAACAACAAGAGAATGTGTTTTTTTTAATTTTTATCATTTATATTTGCATAGCTTATTTTTTATTGGTGAAAATTAGACATGTTTATATTGAATGAATATTATATAGTTATAAAAATTTTATTTTTATGGATGTATACTAAGATCTATCTAATTATAATTAGTTTATGCCTTAATAAAACTAGGGTTAGTTTACTCCTTATTTTGAGTAAAACCAAAATTAAGGTAGATACAAAATGGATAAAAATAGTAACATAAAAAAAATATTATTTTATTAATAGGCTTATATCATGTTATTTTATATTTTGTTGAAGATATCATCCTTTACTATGGCAAAGGGACCATTTATTAAACGGGGTCCAATTACTGTGTATAATTTATTGTCATGAGGCCCAATCTTGTGCATACATTTACAAAATAATATTCATTAATTTACAATTACTTAAAAATATATGCACCAAAATGTATAAGTGATGTGATGTACCCTTCATTATTAGATAAAACTTGTCATTGATGTATTCATTTATATACTTGATCTCATGTCCACTTGTGTCCACTTTTGGGTGCTTGGTTGTTAAACTAAAGAGCCTAGATGTTTATAATCTAGGGTCAAATTTTTTAAATAAATATATTACTAGCATTTGTTATCAATATTGCAATGTATGGGTGGAAGGGATGTGATGGTTTATTTTAATAAATTGATTATTTTAGATATGTTAAATACCAAAAATCCTTGCATGGTGGTTTAAAATTTATGTGGAGAATTTGGCCTATAAATAATGCATACTTGCAATGGTTGACCTTTGTTAAATCAAAGAACTCTATTTTATCTTACTATGTCATAAAAAAAATCAACCACAAAATAATGGAAGATATAATCACTAGAAGTAAATAGAGAATAATTTCATGAAGCCAATAAATTTATCTCAAATACCAAATACTTATAAATTTTTTAGATCAATTAATATCAAAAGCCTCATCAAATATAATTGTAAAGTCACAAATACTATAGATATTTATATCTCAGTGAAATAATCATCACAATTACTGATGAAACTACAAAAATAATAATATAAAATATCATTCCTCCTAAATTTTAGATTCCATATTAAATCTTTATTTTATTTTAAAAGTAATAAAATAAGAATCATATTCAAGGTGTAGCCAAACCTACATTCTGAAATAGACCAAACATCCTTGATATACTTTCAAAATTTAATGGCCTTGGTTTTACTAAGTACAAGTATTAAAATCAATTTCATAAAAAAAATTTACTTCCATCCTAAAAAATTCCCTAAAATTCCCCTAAAAATCCATATAAAATTATAATTTAAAACTTCACAAAAATCTTCATAAGATGGAGGTTATTCTACTTATAAAAACATACCTTCAATGTCTTGATCAAGACTAGGTCATCTACTAAAAGTGACTCTATTATGATAGGAGACATACCATATTCCTATAACTATCAATTAGATGTGGCATAGCTAAATGCACTTTTTTGGACTAAGGGAGGCTTTCATCTAAATATTTCTTATAATCAAACATTAAATATTTATTCTCGTGTACTATACATGACATGTAAATTATCTCAATATAATGTCACACAAAATTATATGTTGAATTTTATAGACCATTATACTCTATATATCTATTCACCCTATAATTTAAATTACAATAAGCTCAAAATTTAATTTTAATTGTTTTTCACAACATTCTTGGACTAGTTCTTGTTGTGGGTAAAGTCTAATAAAATTTCCTGAGGACCAATTCCAATAAATACTTTAATTAAAATAAGATATCAAACAAAATCCTATCTTATAACTTGTAAGTAAAAATTATCCCAAACATATTTCTAATTTACCATGTATTTTTTTATTGCATATGCAAACTTGCAGAAATAGTTTTTGTATGCAGTCAATTCTCAAGGTCTTAGTATAATTAGTTATAAGGAAAAATCAATATAAAAATGAGTAATTTCTTTACATACACGTAAAATAATGAAAGAATTTCTTTTCATTATAGACAATAATTTTACTAGTTTTTTAATAATGGTAAAAAAATAAAATATTAAGTCTTTTGATCACAAACGGTTGAGAAAAGTCAAAATAAGTTAAAGTTGGTTAGGTTAAAATTATTATATTTTAGAAAATTCATCTTTAAAAGATCAAATTATGGAAAAATATTGAAAATTCTCTCAATCTTTGTATTTATTTTTTTTTACAAATTCAAAATATGTTCATAACCCTATTAGATTTTGATGTTAATGCAAGAATGACCCTTATAACCTTAGAGGCTACCAACATCATAAGAGGGCTCTGAGAGGATTTATATCATAACAATTTATACCTAATAGGTGTGATATCAACATCCAAAAAACTAGACCTTGTGTAGACACACTCATCAGATCCTAACCTGTTTGCTAATAATATTATCAAATCCTAACCTATTTGAGAGCAAACCCTAGACTTTTGGCCATTAGTGGTGCTAACCCCTCTACACATGTGATAATATTTGTGATTTGTTTTTATCTATTAAATCATTGATTGTCATCATTCTTCACATACTATTATATATTTATTTTCCTCCTCTTTTGCTTCTTGGTCATATGTCCTACTCTTGTTCATGAATTATGACCTTCATTGAATTTGGATCTTCTCAACTGGTGACTAGAGTTTTTTGCCTTTGGAGGATAAGGTAGGCAAAAAAATTTGATCTCATCCTATTTACCTTTGTAGTTAAATTCACAAAGTTGTCTATCTATTTTTTTCTGTAAACAATTCCAAATCCATTTTATCTACTCTAAGATCCATTTTACCTATGTATTCTTTGGTTTTTAATACGGTAAAAAATACTTATCTAAATCTCATTTTTTCTCAAAACATCTTTAAAATCCATCAATTATTATTTTCAAACCCATTGGATCTTGGCTCCTCTACT
Source organism: Torreya grandis (assembly GCA_037957365.1). Taxonomy (NCBI): domain Eukaryota; kingdom Viridiplantae; phylum Streptophyta; class Pinopsida; order Cupressales; family Taxaceae; genus Torreya; species Torreya grandis. The sequence goes on along the minus strand of JARHVA010010536.1, from coordinate 153,880 downwards.
TACAAACCAATTAGATCTCATCTCCTCTATCAATATACTTATCAAACCCTAATATGTGTGCTTGCACAACATGTGGAACCTGATAGGTGTGCTTTCAAAACCTATGAAAATTGAAAATTATGCTAGCACTACCTCTAGAGTTTGATAACCCTGTAATTAACCCTATCAAAATTTGACAACTATATGTGAAAATTTTCAAAACACAATATTTTTGACTAAACACTTTTAGATTTTATTCTTCATTGAGGGCACTGAAGTGTAGGTTTTTCATTTAGTAGTATTTTATCTGAGATGTCAACATCCAAGACTCCCATCAAAGGTTACTTAAATAAAAATCCCATAAATAAGATCCCATAAGGAGAAGAAGGATCAAATATGAAGTACAATTTTCAAGGTGTTATTCCTCCATCAAATCTAGACTCAAATATTAAGAAATAACATATACTAACTTGGGGTAGGTTGACATGGAAGACTTCTAGAGTAGAATCATTGGGGTATGTTATCCTTGAATTTAGTAGGCTCAATTCATGGGATAACCCATATGAAACTTGTCTATTTCATATCCCATGAGCTCAAAGCACACAAAATGAGGCTAATCATTTCCTCTCTGTGTTTGTTTTTCCTTTCAAAAAAGTTAGTTTTTGAGGGAAGTTTATTTTTGGTCCAAACTACACTTTTCCCAGTCTGGTGCAAATTAGATAATTTTTTATGAATTGCATCATTGCGTGCACTAGCAAATAAACTCTTTGATGTTACACTTAGTCTATTTTTCTAGTGCAATAGCGCTATTTTTCTCTGACTTTGCACGTGCAAGTTTAGATTTTTTCTTTGCTCCTGTACCTGGGCCCACAAATATGTCAGTATTTAATTTCACATTAATTACCCCTCATATATATATATATATATATATATATATATATATTTTAACCCATGTAAATTAATTTTTACCATTTGTCTTTTCCATTTTTAAGCATGAATACATCGTTTATTTTTGTTTTAGAGCTTGATTGCACTTCTCATTTTCCTTGATTTGTTGTTTTCAATCAATTCTTCATGCCCTAGGGTTCTTCGTTATCATCCATTCTCATGACATCTCAGGTAATTTTTTTTGTTTTTCTTGTTGCTTTTTATTAATTTTGTTGTTTTTTTCTTCTTTCAAGTTTTTCATTTTTCCATCAAACCCTAACTCTCTTGGTTCATTTCAAAGAATTTTCATCAAAAAACACCAAGGGACATTTTCCATAACCTTTCATCTTCACATGCACTTCGAAGAAAATTCTTTGAAGTACATGATTGTTCACATTTTCAGTACACTTCAGCGATTTTTATTTGAAGTGCATGTGGTCAAGTGCACTTTAGGGAATTTTCTTTGAAGTGCATGTAGTTCTAAATTCAAGGATAACAACTATGAAACTTGTCCATTTCATATCCCATGAGCTCTAAGCATGAAAAATGAGGCTAATCATTTCCTCTTTGTGTTTTTTTTTTCCTTTCAAAAAGGTTATTTTTTTAGGGAAGTTTCTTTTTGGTGCAATTAAGAGAGATTTCTCTGAACTACACTTTTCCTAGTCTAGTGTAAATCAGAGAATTTTTTCTGAACTACATCATTATGTGCACTAGCAAAGAAATTCTTTGATGTTGCACTTAATCTATTTTTCTAGTGCAGTAGCACTATTTTCTCTAACTTTTCACATGCAAGTTCAAAGTTTTTCTTTGATCTTGCACCTGAGCCCACCACTACATCGTAATTAATTTTTCATTAATTACCCCTCACATATATATTTTAACCCATGTAAATTCATTTTTACCATTTGTCTTCACCAGTTTTAAGCATGAATACATCCTTTGTCACTATTTTTGATTTTGACTGCACTTCTCATTTTCCTTGATTTTTTATTTTTAATCAATTCTTCATGCCCTAGGGTTCTTCATTATCATCCATTCTCATGACATATCAGGTAATTTTTTTTCTTGTTGGTTTTTGTTAATTTTGTTTTTTTATAATTCTTTATTCTTTCAAGTTTTTTGTTTTTCCCTCAAACCATAACCCTCTCAGTTCATTTCAGAGAATTTTCTTTGAAAAACACTAAGGGACATTTTTTCTAACCTTTCATCTTCTTGTGCACTTTAGAGAAAATTCTTTGAAGTACATGATTATTCACCTTTTTGGTGCACTTTCGAGATTTTTCTTTGAAGTGCATGTAGTTAGGTACACTTCAAAGAATTTTCTCTGAAGTGCACATATTTTGGTGAACTTCAAATAAAATTCTCTAAAGTGCATATTTCATGCCTTCCAGTGTACTTTAGAGAATTTTCTTTGAAGTGCACTTCATTTGATTCACTTTGGAGAAATTTCTATGAAGTGCATGTTATCCCAATTTTTAGTGTAGTTTGAAGAATTTACTCCAAACTACACCAAAACTAACACTCGATGCAGTTCAAAGATTTTTCTCTAAACTACACTTTTTACCAAAAATGATAAAAATTGCTAACTTTGGAGAAATCAAAATTATTTTTTGTAGATACTTGATCAATGTTAGAAGATTCCCCAGCTAAGAGAATCATGAAGTATATATTTCAAGGGGTATTTCTAGCATCTATAGTTGATTCTAATGTAGATAAGATTGGAGATACTAAAATTGGTCATGTTGACATGGCTAAATTTTTACAAAGGTTGAGCAGAGACCCTATTGTCCTACATATGTAACCTATTCTTAACAATGAGATACATCTAGCAGTTACATTTCCTATGTCAGCTCAAGATCTAGAGTTCACTTAACAGCTACTACTAACTTTGACAAGGAAATTAGATCAGTCAAGGATGCTAGTGGAAAAGTAGAAACTAGACTGGATGCAGAATATTTTGATAAAGTTTTTCATCTTTTATACATTAAAGCATATTTAGATATAAGTCTGATAACAAACCAAGAATACTATGATAGGAATCCTGGGAAATGCAAGAAGTACATTAATGCTAATTGGCTAAGGACACCAAAGCATACAATTGTAAGATGGCCAAAGAGATTTTATCAAAGTGAATTTATGGAGGAAATAGGAGATTTAATCACTCTTCTAAGTAGGGTCAAAGGTATGCCTACATCAGATATATTTCAAGAATGGATGTATCACTACTTTTTTATCATCAAGAAGATTAAGTAGAGGATTTATTGGGAAAGTCAGATAAGTGATGCCATATGTCACCAGCTTTCTAAAGTAGGATATTTTAAATTCTATATGACTTCCTATCTAGTATATATTGTAGATTGCATGAGGGTATTTACAAGATTGACTAGTGTTGGCAAAAGGAATAAAGTTCTTGTTTATGAGTATTATTTGCAATTGACCCTCAAGGAAAGTATCAAACATTTTATAAGAGTTAATGATGCATTATTCTACCAATTCATTTGTATTTTTGAACAATAATTGGAGAAGAAAAGGGTTTCAAATCAAGCATGGGAAATAGTGAACATAATTGGTTGTATTTTCCTTTAGTTCCTAACTTTCACCTACATCAGGCTAGGTGGATTTAATGAACAACCTTACATTTTACCTAAATACCCAGGTGATAAATTGATTTTAATGGAGATGTGTAGACAAATGATGAGTGTACATAAGAAGAAATCAGATGCATATAAAAGAGGATTTATGTTTCCTATAAGCATTGGCTAATACACTATTTCAACTACTCCCAAGGCTAAAACAATGGAAATTGAAATGCAATGGATCACCCTTAAAAGGTATAAAAGTAGAAAATATTTTGATTATAGAATGATGAAGGAAACTTTAAAAGGCAATTATGTTCATGTGCACAAGATAGAGGATATTTAGGTAGAATTTAAAACTAAAGAAGATGTAAGGAGACTTGATTATAGTCATCTTATAGTTGACCAAATTCAAGAGCTATAATTAGCCAACATTCTAGTTGACCTCTCTAAATATGAGAATATATTGGATCCTTCATAAGAAGGAAATCAATTTGATTCTACTCCTATTCCTTCAATCCAATGGTCTATAAAAGAATGCACATCAATCAGAGAGAGATTTCAACCCATCCTTGCAAGAACTAATACCTAGTTGTAGTCTAAAGGTATTAAATTAAAAGAGTTCAAGATAGGGTTAGAAGAAGAATATGATAAAGATACTACAAGGAAATGTGAGGAATTGAGGATGAAGAATAAAGAAGAGGCCTCCACATCCACTCAAAAACCAAGATTTGTATTTGTAAGTAAAAAAAAGAAGAAAGATAAAGAAGATAGTGTTGAGAAAAGTGTGCAAATAGAGACACAATAAAAACCAAGTATGAGTGAGGTACCTCCTTAATCAACAATTGTACAACCTCCAACTCAATAGTCTCCACATGTTGAATCCACACAATCAAAATTTCTTGAACTTGAGGTCTCTCAATCGATATTTTCTTAGGTGGAATTATTTTCAATTCTTTATATTAGTACATCTATACCAATTATCTATATTTCTACTCAAACTATTCTCTCAACCCCACCTTATCCTCCTAGTGCCATGCTTTTTCAAGTTCCTTCTCAAGGCACTCTGGATCAAGTTTTTAATTCTTTGTCCAATCTACCTAGTCCTACAAAGTCATTGGGATCCCAAACTAATCTATACTTCACCTAATAAGATATGGGAAAATTCATGTCCACATATTTTGTTAAAGTGATGACTCAAGCTCTTGTCACCCTAGTATCCAACAAATTGTCAAACTTGAAAGTAACTTTCATGCCAACCCAAACCCCACCAATAATAACCACTATTCCATTAGTGCCAACTCCACTATCAAATACCTTTATCATTCTACCCACTTCACAAACCATTTTCCCTCCCAAAACATCACAATCTTTGGTTTATTTTGCTCAAGGAGATTCATCTCCTCTTCCCCCAGTGTTAATTTCTAGAACACCTGAAAAGAAGAAACAAGTTGTTTCACCTAATTATTTTGATCTTAGTCAACTCATCCCAGTAAAGCCCAAGATGACAAAAAAGGGTAGAACTACATCAAGGATAATTTTTGAATTTGGGCATAAGTGTGTTTAAGTTGTAGACCCTCCTAAAGACAAGAATATTGAAGATATTCAAGCATCTAAATATATAGTAAGATGCATAGATCTTGGGAAACAAACTCATGAAGGTGTGAAGGAAGATTTATAAGTAGCGATGGATTCTTTTATTGAAAGATATGATAAAGATAAGAAAATCAAAGATCAACTCAAGATACAAGTGGAACAGTTGACTTTTATTTTACTAAAAATCACTCAATCCTATAAGTCCATTGATCTTGTTGTACATGAAAATACTAAAAGAGTTATTCAACTTGTAAAAAAAATTGGGTCTTAGGGTCATGCAGTTAATACTTAGGTTGAAAGGTTAAAGATATAAGGTACTCAAATTTTGTATTATACTATTGAATGTTTAAAGAACTTGAGTGAAGTAAAAATAGAGATTAAACAAACAATAAAGACACTCACTCAAGATTTAGAGTTGACTAAAAAAGATATTGATACATAGACTAACAACTTCACCAATTCAAATTTGATCTAGGTGGATCCATGTACCATTCCATTTTAAAAGTCTTCAAATTTTGTTCAAACCATTTGCACATCAAATAATTCATTGAGATCTTTCTGGCACTTCTTTTAGAATGCAAAACAGAGTCCAGATGCTCAAGATATAGCTTGCTAAAGTATTCTTTTGACATGGGAATAACGGGTGTTGAAAAGTGACATGGCATTGTTTAAATACACCAAGTGGTCCAATAACCATTTAACATGTGGCAATATGAATTTGTGTAAAAAAATTGGTTTGGTGTTTGTTTTAGCCTCTAGTCTTTGATAGGTGGTCATATGAGGATCTATGGCCCCCGCTATTTTCTTGTTGGGGGCCCTCAGCGACGGTCGAAACACTCTTGTGGAGGGGTGCCTTGGCCTCCTATACTTCATATGATATTATTTGCAACATTGTATTTAACTCACAAAGTTTACTCAAACCCCATCAATGTGGGATATATATTTAACACTTTGTAATAAGAATTCTCAAACCAACACATGGCATAACTACAAACCACCAAGTTAAACTACCATGTCATCCACCTCCACCATGTAAAGGCCACATAATCTCTAATGGCAGCCTAATTTAGGTGTTTAGCTAAGACTTGCACCTAAGTCTCCTTTAAAAGGGACATCGGCAACTTACAAGGAGGCTGCCAACCTTAAAAAAGACTTGAATCCATTCCCAAACAACAAATGTGGGATAAAGATAAGCCCAAAAGTGCCAAAAGAGAAGGCTAATAGTTTGAAACGTGCACCTATTGTGCAAAATTGATAATCTTTGATTGCTTAAACCACAGGCTTCAAAGTGTTATATAAGGAATGAAATTCCATTTGAAGGGGAATAGGTAGTCGACTGTGTAAAAGAATTAAGAAGGTTATAGAAATAATTAAGCCTTGTGTGGCCTTGAGCCATTATTTTTAGGTTTGAGAGATATCATTACAGACAAGTAGAGATCAGAGAAGGTGAATTGAAGACTTGTATTGATTTTGTAAGCCATTTGTTGTACAAAATTAATGAAAATGGTCCTCACTTCGAATGGACCCAGAGATGTAGGCTATTAAAGCTAAATTCTATTATCAATTTGCTGGTGAATTCTTCTAATTTTCTCTACTATTTATTTTAATTTTAATCCTCATTTTAATTCTAGTTTGAATTTCTTTATACAAAATTAAAAGGAAAAGTCAACAAATTAAGTTAATGTTGAAAAGTTGGATAATTGGGTCAAGTAGATAGAAGTTTATTGTAAGGTTTAAAATATTGTAGGGGATGAATCAAAAATTCATTTGGCTACTCTTCATATGGGAGGCACATCTCTCATCTAGTGGGAGAGTCTGTTGAAGGAAGCCGAGCTTAAAAAAGGTAACTCAATTTCTGCTTGGAATGAATTTGTTGAAGAACTCAGAAAGAAATTTTATCCTTTAGGCTATATGCAATAAGCCATGATGGATTGGTAAAGTTTTAGACAAGGAAAAGGCCAAAATGTTCAAGATTATACACAAGAATTTAGGAAAAAATCTTTACTTTTGAATGTTCCTCTTCACACACAAGAAACACTGCTAAAATATATAGGTGGGCTACATAGTTACTTAAGATGTATGATTATTATGTTTAATTCCACTAATTTAGATGCAGTATGTGTACAAGCCACTCATTTAGAGGCTAGAGGAAAACAATCAAAATAATCTCTTCCTAAAGCTAAAAGTAAGCAATCTAATGTTAAGCAATCCAAAGGGGAAAGTTCATCAAAAAAGGGTAAACAAAAATCCACTTTTAGTATTAAAAAAGAAGAAGGAAAACCATTTTGTAATCATTTCAAGAAAAATCATGATGAGTCTTATTGGTTGAATATTTTGTCGATCAACGTACTGATAAACAAAATAGGTCTGATCATTCAAAGTAGGAAGATTAGTTAGCTAAATGTGTAGGTTTACCACATCAAAAGGGGACTAATCTCTCCTCTCATCAATAGGAGGTTCCCTATATATATACATATATACATACATACATACATACATATATATATATATATATAGATATATATATATAAATAGAAAATAATATTCAAGGGTTGGATAAATCATCCATCTCTCTTTTTTCAGAGATGATGCGTGCAAATCAAAGGAGAAATCTTAGGGATAATGATAGAAAGCACTCCTCTTCTTTTAGAAGTACCATTCAACAAACCACAAGAATCTTCCTGGTAGTAATTGCAAAATGTAACCAAGGTTGTAGTAACCAACAAATTGAGGAGTAACACAAAGTCTCCACCTGAATTGCCCAAGAGTGAGATACAAAGGACAATGAGGGCACAAAGTCTTCCCAAGGTCATTTACACAGAAACAAAAAGAAAACACACTAAAGGCAATCTTGGGGGCACAAAGTCTCTCCACAATTGGCTTCAGGATGCCTTCTTAACTACTTTCACTAATTCTGCTTATTGAATTAAAGGAATAGAAAATATATTAAGGAAAAAGACATAAGAATAGTTTCCCCAACAACAAAGATATCATATCACAAAGTCTAAAAAATCACTTGATTTCTTATTCCAATAACAAAATATGATCAACAATCTGAGTTCAAAGTCTTAGTAATGCCTTTCAATTTGGGCAAAGTTTTGTTTCTGATAATCAGAGAGAGACCCCTCCACAATAAGAAGAGAGTCCCTTATATAGCCTCTTCAAGAAGGACTTGGGAATAGTAACACATCATGTTGCATTGAATTTTGTTAAGAAGACATGTTGGAATTTAGGGGCATTTACCCATTTGCTTTTCTCAATGTAGAGAAATGGGTCATGCTATTGAAAGTTTACATCTTTCAATATCCACCTGGTAGTTTACTTCCAGAAACATATCTGATGTGCAAATGTTTTTGGTCATTCTTGCTCTTTACACTCTTCTCAGTGGTTCTTCCTTTTGGCCTTGGCCTTAAATCCTTTGAATGCATTTGGGTCCACACTTAAACCTGTAAGGATCAATGACTATTTCATTGTTGTGACTTTGACGTCTGTGGGCATGTCACTTTCTTTGGCAATTCCTTTAGCTTTGTCATTTGATCTTTCCCAGAGGGGACCTGCCCTTTGGGGCCTTGAGAAATGGTCCACTTTGGGTCAGGAAGAGCCCCCCACAAGGGTATATGTCCTTCAGGTAGTCTTTGGATGGCCTTTGGGCTTCTTTCTTCCAGTGGGCTTTATCCTTTATTTCCTTCGGACAAAATGTTTAAAGGAATTCCTTCAGGCAATTTATCCAAAGGAAATCTTCCTTACCTTGTCTTTCCACTAGGCTTTACTTTGTTTTTTAGGCAAATTCCTTTGGACAAATTGTTCGAAGGATTTCACTTTGTCCTTTGCCTTGTTCATTTTATCAAAGGAATTCACTTTGTTTGTTTTGCCAGGGGAACTTTTCCAAAGGAAATCCCTTTGCTCTTTTGGCCTTTGAATTGGTCCATTTGCCCCCTTTTTGCCCTCCATAAGGGTTGTTTGAGCTCCAAATTAGCCTTTTGGGTTTTTTACAATGGTTCACTTTGGTTTTTGAGTGTCCTCCACAAGGGTTGTTTGTCCCTTGGAAATTTGCCTTAGTCAATTTTAAATGAATCTCAAATTGTGACACGTGGTAGCATCCATTAATCTTAGAAACAAAGTGAAATGAGGCTCGAAAGACGACACTTGGCAGCATCTGTTGAGTTTTCCTGTCAGGTTTTTGTTTCCTTCCTTAGTCACTTTTGCCATAGAAATTCCCTCCACAAGGGCACTTGTGTCTTTGACACTTGGGACACTCCTTTGAACTTGTTGCTTGAACTGATCGATTGAACCAACTTTGGTTCAACGGTTCAATGGTTCATTCCCTTTGACTGCTTGATCCAAGATTCTTTGAAACAAGCCTAATTAAACTCATTGAACCTTTAAACCAAAGTGGTTTAATGGTTCAATGGTTCAATGATTCAAGCCTTATTCTTTTTGATAGGTGTTTTGAAGCCATTGAACCTTGAAGCAGTTAAACTTTGAACCTTGACAAATGCGCTTAACTCTTACTACTGATGTTAAACCTTTGAACCCATTAAACCAAAATGGTTCAAGGTTCAATAGTTCAATGGTTCAATCATTTCTTAGAAGCTTTCCGATGAACTCTTTTGGTTGAGCCTTGTCATTAAACCAACTTTGAAATCACCAAAGTGTTGAGAGCTTGCTTCTTTCCTGTAAAGTCCATAGAAATCACCCTGTGAAGTCCATTGAACTTGGCCTGCAGAGTCCATAGATTTTCTTCCTATAAAGTCCATAGATTCAAGCCTACAGAGTCCATAGATTCAAGCCTATAGAGTCCCTAGATTTAAGCCTATAGAGTCCATATATTTAAGCTTGTAGAGTCTGTAAATTTTTGAGAAACTTAAAAAATGAGGAATTTGAATGCTCAGAACAAATTTTGAAAAGGGAAGAGACAATTTTGGTTTGTAGGACCAAAATAGTTCAAATGTTGTCCCAAAAATGAGTGATATTTTTGGGGAACAAAAGTCTAAGTGTTGGAAACTACATCTTGGGTTAAGACCTAAGAGGTTTCAAAAGAAAGAAAAGAAGACTAATGCTATGGTTCAGGACTTAGGTTCAGATTCAGGAGATGAAACTAAGATCATAGCTATGGGATTACATAATGATTCTTCTCCTTTAGTTTCTATCACTAAGTCATCAAATAATGCATCTTCTTCTAAACATAATTATGTTCATGTTGATAAGAAAAGAAATGAATTATTCCACATTAGAGTTATTTCAAAACATACTAAGATTGACACTCTATTTGATAGTGTTAACAAGCAAATTTAATTTCTGAAGAGGTTGTTAAGAAGTTAGGCTTACAAACCAATTCCCAGCTAAAGCCTTATCCACTAGGTTAGGTGTGTGACAATGCAAAGCTACAAGTCTCACAAACTTGTAGGCTAAGGTTTGCCATCACATCTAAGTTCATAGATGAGGTTGAGTTGGATGTTGTCCCATTGGACATATATGAGATTGCTTTAGGAAGTCCATATCTTTATGATAGAAAAGCAATCTTTTATAGAGAGGAGATTAATTACTTACTTGTTAAGGATGGCATTAAATATATAGTCAGAACACATCACATGAGAACCAGTCTTTCCTTGGTTACAGTAGGGCAAATGAAAAGACTAGTTAATTCAAACAAGACTTTTTATCTCATGTTGATTAAGTCTAAGGAAAAAGAATATTCTCAGGCTTTGGAAAATTGTGATCCTATACACAAGAATGAATTGGTTGAAATCATTTCTACTTATGATGATGTATTCTAGGATCCTAAGGGTTTGCCCCTAAAAGGGGTGTTCAACATGAAATTAAGCTATTGCAAGATTCTCCTCTCCTTAACATTGGCATGTACAGGTTATCAGTGATGGAAAATGAGGAAATCAAAAAATAGGTAATGGATCTATTGGATAGAGGTATTATTCATCCAAGTTCATCTCATGTTGGTTCACACATTATTTTGGTGCCAAAGAAAGATGACACTTAGTGAATGTGTGTTGATTTTCATGCTTTAAACAAAATTACTATTAAGAATCATTACCCTCTTCCTCGTATTGATGATTTTTTGGATCAATTAAAACATGTTATTTATTTCACTAAGCTAGATTTGAGAAGTGGATATCATCAAGTAAGAATTAATGAAGGTGATGTGTGGAAAACTGCCTTCAAAACAAAATAGGGTTTTTTTTAATAGCTTGTTATGACTTTTGGGTTGTGTAATGCCCTAGCTACATTCATGAGATTGATGAATGATGTTTTTAGATAGTTCCTTGCTGATTTTGTCATTGTTTACTTAGATGATAAATTTATTTTCAACAAGTCTTGGGAAGAGCATGTGATCCACATTAAGAAATTCATGGATGCATTATGAAGGGAAAAACTTCATTTAAAAATGTCAAAATGTGAATTTGGCAAGACCTCTTTGATATAATTGGGTTACATTGTAGGACATGGCGAATTGAAAATTGATCCTAAAAAAGTAGAAGCCATTATTAACTAGCCTACACCCACTAATACAACTAAGGTTAGAATTTTTCTTGGTGTAGTATAGTTTTGGTGAAAGTTTATTCCTCAATTTTCATATATTGCATCACCTTTGCATTCTTTGACAAGTGTGAAATAAGTCTTTTAGTGGGGAGGCAAACATAAAAAACCCTTCAACACTTTGAAAGAAAAGATAAGTACTGCTCCAGTCTTAGCACTTCCTAATATACAACAACCATTTGAGATCGAGACGGATGCAAGTGAGTATGCTATGGGAGCTATTTTAATGCAAGGTAAGAAACCAGTTTGTTATCATTCTGAAACCTTCACAAGTGTGTTAAGAAAATATCCAACTTATGATAAGGAATTATATGCATTGGTTCAAAGTGTTAAAAAATGAAAACATTAATTAATGTGCAAAGAAATAATAATACATATAGATCATCAACCCTTACAGTATCTCCAATCATAAACCAAACTTCAACAATCTAGACATTTTCATTGGATGGGTTTCTTACAACAATTTCATCTTGTAATTAAGTCTAAAAAGGTATTCAGAATAAGGTTGCAGATATGCTATCTAGGCCTCCTATGGTTGTTGCATGTATTCTTTTACAACATGGTTCTTTGTCTCATGAAAGTTATACATAACAATATGTTAATGATCTTGATTTTTAGGATGTCTATAAAGTCTTGATGAGTAGTAGATAAGTATAAGAATTGGACTATCATGTACAGAATGATCTTTTGTATCATTTGGGTAAAATTTGCATTCCTCAAAATGAGAGGGTGCACATGATTAGAGAAGTAGATACTTCTCTTATTTTTGGTCATTTTGGAGTTGCTAAAATTGTTGCACATTTGAAAATGTATTGTTACTAGCCCTGTATGTAGGAAACTATTGCCAAAAATATTAAGGGATGTACTTTTTATGCCACAAGAAAACCTAGTAACAAGAAACTAGGACATTACACTCCTCTACCTATTCCTACTCGCCCCTGGGAAGGTATCTCCATGGATTTTGTTGTGGGTTTGCCTATGACATAAAGAAAACATGACTATTTATATGTGGTTGTGGATAGATTTAGTAAGATGTGTGTTTTGATTTCTTGCACTAAGCAAATTACTAGGGAAGGCATTGCACACTTGTTCTTTAAACATGTATGGGTTCATTTTTGGTTTACCTACTTCAATTATTTTTGATCAAGATTCTTGATTTATTGGGGAGTTTTGGTCAACTTTGTGGGGACTAATGGACACTAAATTAAAAAAGAGCACTGCATTTCATCCTCAAACTGATGGGCAAATAGAGGTTGTGAACCAATCTATGGTACATTTGCTCAGGGGTTATAGCAATAAACATCCAAAGTTATGGGATGAACAATTGTGTTAAATATAATATGCATATAACCAGGCACTTCATTCTTCTACTATGAAATCTCCATTTGAAGTTTGTTATGGATACTTGCCTAAATCTCCTCTAGATGTTTGATATGGACACGATATAGCTGTTGGTGAACCAAAAGAAGTCATTTAAGGTAAGAATTTCATTGAACAAATACATCTCATACATCAGACTATTCATACTCAATTAGAGAAAGGTCAAGCCAAGTATAAAGCCAGAGATGACAAACATCGTATTGATCACCAATTTGTTGTAGGTGATATGGTATGGCTTCACATCAGTAAGGAAAGACTAACAGGTGAAGGAAAAAAGTTAAAACCAATCCAATATGGTCATTTTCAGATTATGGAAAAAATTGGTACAAATGTTTTTCGATTAGATTTATCATCTTACATGCAAATTTATTCAGTTGTAAACATGGAAATTTTGAAATTGTATGAGCCTCCAATTATTATTGATCATGATGAAAGTATATCCATTCCTTCTATTGATGATTTTACTCCTGAATATCTAATAGAATTATAGGAATATACTATTCTTGACAAGAATGTGTGGACCTCATGAAGAGGTGATGTTGAATATATTTGTGTTGGTATAAAAGGGATGCACCCAAATAAGGCCAAATAGATGGAAGCTGAAAGGGTGAGGGAGAAATACCCTCACCTCATTACCAATTAATTTCAACTTTCAGAGGTCCAAAATTTCCCAGTGGGGAGGAGTGATCTAGGTGGATCCATGTACCATTCCATTTTAAAAGTCTTTAAATTCTGGTCAAACCATTTGTAAATCTAAGAATTCATCGAGATCTTTCTAACGCTTCTTACAGAACACAAAATGGAGTTTGGATGCTCAAGATATAGCTTGCTAAAGTATTCTTGTGATAAGGGAATAACAAGTGTCAAAAAGTGATGTGGCATTGTTCAAATATACTAAGTGGTCTAATAACCATTTGACACATGACAATAGGAATTTGTGCAAAAAAAATTGGTTTGGTGTTTTTTTTAGTCTCCATTCTCTGACAAGCGGTCATATGAGGATCTATGGGCCCCACTATTTGCTCACTGGGGGCCCTCAGCGAGGGTCGGCACACTCTTGTGGAGGGGTGCCTTGGACTCCTATACTTCATATGACATTTTTTTCAACATTGTATTTAACTCACAAAGTTTACTCAAACCCCATCAATGTGGGATATATATTTAACGCTTTGTAATAAGAATTCTCAAACCAATACATGGCATAACCACAAACCACCAAGTTAAACTACCACATCATCGACCTCTACTGTGTAGAGACCATGGAATCTCAAATAGCAGCCAGTTAGGCATTTAGCTAATACTTGCACCTAAGTCTCCTTTAAAAGGCATGTCAGCATCTTACAAGGATGCTGCCAACCTTAAAGAAGATTTGAATCCATTCCCAAATAGTAAATGTGGGATAAAGATAAGCCCAAAAGCACTAAAAGAGAAGGCCAATGGTTTGAACCATACACCTATTGTGAAAAATTGATAAGATTTGACCACTTGAACCATGGGATTTGAATTTTTATATAAAGAACAAAATTCCATTTGAAGGGGAACAGGGAGCCAACTATGTAAAAGAATGAAGAAGGTTATAGAATTAATTAAGTCTTGTATAGCCTTAAGCCATTATTTTCAAGTCTGAGAGATATCATTACATGTAAGCAGAGATCTAAGAAGGTGAATTGAAGACTTGTATTGATTTTTTAAGCCATTTTTTGCAAAACATTAATGGAAATGGTCCTCACTTCGAATGGACCTAGAGACGTAGGCTATTGAAGCTGAACTCCGTTATCAATTTGTTGGTGAATTCTTCTAATTTTCTCTGCTATTTATTTTAATTCTAATCTTTAGTTTAATTTTATTTTTAATTTATTTATACAGAATTAAAAGGAAAAGTCGATAAATTAAGTAGATCTTAGAAAAGTGACAAGTGTTATTCGATTTTGCACCACTTGCATTTTCAGTTTTCAGATCAAAATTGGAGCTATTGGTTGAGTAGAAGATCATTCCAAATAGGAAAATGTTTATTTAATATAGGGAGGCCATGATAAATAGAAGAAAGATTCTTTAGAATTTGATTAAAGATCTAGAAGAGGCTAAAGAAATGTGTGATAATAAGATATTTGATCTTATAGAAAGAGTTGGAAAACTCCCCTATCAAGTCAGGAATGATTCTTAGGAAATTGTTCATGTGGAGGTTATTACTCAAGAATTTACATCATTGCTCCAAGAAAATGTTGAGACAAGTACTTTCACACTAGACTCCATTGATGAATTGATTGAAGTTCAAGTCATCTTTAGTAAACTATAAATAATCATGGACAAGAGCAAGGATCTCTCAGTTAACTTAGAAGATTCAGTTACAAGGGTACTTATCATATCCAAGAGTAAATCTAGCCCAGATAATAATGAAGTCCAAGTTATTTTGAAGAAATATGAGGAGATTCTAGAAAAGAATAAAAATGAAGAATTCCTATGTCTAAGGACACTTAATCTATTTTTGTAAATTTTCATGTGTAGTTTTGTTTGGTGCATTTTGCACGTAGGAAAAGTGCACAGTCCTAAATCAAATTGAACTTTGTCAATGAATAAGTCAATGTATTTATGTTTTTCCTATTTTTGTTCATTTCTCCTCTCTATAAATAAGAGGATTCTCTTTGTAAAAAGGATCACCAATTGATATAGAAGCGAAGTGCTTCCAAAATTGATAAGCAATATTGAAACTTTAAATTCAAATTGTAAATGTTTTTTCAATCAATATATGAGAAAGCAAGTGAATTTTCAATATTTGAGTTGAAATAAATTTATGTTGTATTGGAGATGTTCTTATGTCTTTTTCATTACATTTCTTGTGTAATTAATTGAAATGTAGTGTTAATTTTTATAAATCAAAAGGTGTCAGGAAACTAATTTTGAAGTCTTTAAGCTACAATATCGTTATTGGGTTTGTGTTCATCATTGAAAGTGAATTACTGAGGATAATTTGGGCTGCCAATTATTATTATTTGATAATTTTAATCTTTCTTAGAAATAAGGTGAAGATTTTGGCTGCACTTTATTCTATCTTTTAAGTTTACTCTATTGGTATTATTCTTGTTAATCTTTTAGATAACAAATCTGAATACCAGTTATATTTGATTCATCAAGTGATCTTATATTTTTAAAGTATATAAAAAAGAATGGAAGAAGGTTTGTGATTAAGAATCAATTCTAAAAAATAGAATTGGATGATATGAAAACACCCAATATGATAAAATTATTATAAATAATTGTAAATAATGAAGTGTTGTGTTAGTTAACAATAAAAGGGAGCCTCCCCTTGCTTATAAGAGAGATTTATCTCATCATACTATGGCTGAAATCACCATTTTGTTATCATTTTGTTGTTAACAAAATATTCACCCAACATTTTTTGGTGTCTCCATTGGGGAAATAGATATTCAACCTAGTTCTACACTCACTTGGTTTATATAAGACTAGCACCCTATTATTTTCTATTGTTTTATTGTAGTTAATCTCTTTTCCTTCTGAGTACCTACACTCATGGTAAAAGGGTACCAGGACTCATTGATCTAACATTTGAGTTATTTCAAGAAAATAACTTTGATATTTTGCTAGCACGTGCAAGGTCATCTCTTTAGCGTACAAGAAGTTTTCCACCTACAAATACAAAATCTCCTATACGAGGAGAATCTTCCAACATTCATTGAGTCTTGCCTATTTTGAATTTACAAAAGTTTTTATTACCTCCATATAATCCATAAAGGATGGTAGCTCAAGGTCTATGGGGTAATGCTTTTGGCCCATTGAATTTGGCACCACCATCACATGAATTACCTCTTGTTTCATGGAAATTTTTTCCTAAGTTTTATGGTGATGGCAAGCAACATCTGGATGAACATATTGATGCATTCTACATTACATGCAGAGTTCTTGGAGTGGAACATGAAGATGTTTCTATAAGGTTGTTTTTAGAAACACTCCAAGGCATTTTTGTTGATTGGTTCTATCATCTTACAACTGGTACTATCACTGATTGGGATACACTCAAGACTAAGTTTGAGGCAAGGTTCAAGCCTAAAAAAGATGCTCATGCCTTGTTGGCTTAGCTTACACAAATAAATAAAGAAGTACATGAGCCTATGCATGAATTCATGGCAAAGTTTAATAAGTTGAAGAATAGGATTTTAATGGTTCTCAACCTATACCTGAGAATTTGAAGTGATTCTTTATCAATTCTCAACTGCTAGAAGTGAGTTTTATTTTACAAAGAGAAAATATAGCTAATCTTGATGCTACTCAAAGTTTAACCACTGAAGTAGAAGATGATTTAATCCTAGCAAGAAAGGTGAGAAATAATTCAATCAAGCCTAGAGGGTAGCCTTCCCCCACTTTATCTTCTACTAACACCATGGATCCCATGATTCAAAAGTTAGCAAATGAATTCCTTGCACTTAAAAAATAAATGTCTCAAACCATGTATTTTTCTTCGCACAAAGATGTTCCTAGGAGAACATATCTAAACTATTCTAACAATGCTACTAGGAATCAAAATCTAAATAAGCTACCTCCAAGATAAGCAAGGCTTGCAATAGAGGCACCTCTAGATAATGTGCAGTCAATTGGTTGGAACCTAAAAATGATGATATTCTAGAATTATAATATGTTCCAAAAGAAGATGCTACTCCTTTAACCAAAAATTAAGAAGGAGAAGCTGGTGACTCTGATATTAGGTTTTTGAACTTTGAAGAAAAATTTGAACAAGATGAAGATATACATGGTGAGTCTTATACCATTTTCACCCATTCTCAAAGTTAGCCTAATAAAAAACAAAATATTGATAAAATAAAATCTAATGATGAACCATGAAAGGAGGTTACAATTTCCAAAAGAGGAACTGCTTTACCAGTTCAACCAAAGGATACGATGGTAGATAAATAAGTACTCCTCATAATTCTACCTCTTCTCCTTTAACATCTAGGACTAGTGTCTAAAACCTAAAAATTGAAATTGAAAATGTTTTATGTTCCTTGGATACTCCATATCTAGGTTTTAATATCATTGATCATGCCAAGAAGACTAAAATCCAAATGCCAGAGGTAGAGTACCTCCAATCAAATCCTAATCAATTTGAAAGATTGGCAAAATTTGTAAAAATTAAAGGGATAAATTCTAAGCAAACTTTAGCTAAAATTGTACCAATTGACCTTAATCCAAAATCAAATAAAAATAAATTTGTTATAACTCCTACATCTAATTTTAGAAAAATAGAACCTTTATATATTTCCTTGTTTGTCAATAGCTATAAGCTAAGTAATTGTGTTATTGATTTGGGTGCTTCTGATAATGTGATGCCTACTAAGGTGGCCACTACCTTGGGGTTAACCTTGAAAAATAATTTTGGTCATCGCTTCTCAATGGAAACCAAACAAGTACCTCTTATAGGCCAAATCAAGGATGCACAATTTACATTTGTTCATTTCTAGAGAAAAAGATCAAAATGATAGTTCTAGTAGCTAATGTTCTAGCCTCATATAGAGTTCTATTGGCATGTAACTTTTGTAAAGATGCTGGAGGAGAAATCAATATGGATTATTCTGAAGCTAGGATACCTGTTAAGGGTGTTATGCAAAAACTTCACTTAGAAAAGTAAGTGAAGTACACTATAACAAAGATAGAAGACCTAAAATCTCAAATCCTCTTTTAAACCTCTAGAATGGGCACATATTTATTGACTACAGATGAAGATCCAATATCTTCAAATGATATTTTATAAAAAGATCATAAAATAGAAGAGTTTTCCTCTTTAGATGAGGAGATTTTAAATTTTGACACTATTAAGATTTAGAGTTCAAATAATGTTTAGACTTTAAAATTTGATGGAGTTGTTCATCAACTGGATCTAGAGCCAGAATAGTTCTCATATCTCCAAAAGAAAAAAAATCTTTTTATTTCAAATTATAATTTGATAATACTAATAATTGTACTGAGTATGATGCCTTGTTGTTAGGAATGGAAGTTGCATGAAAGAAAGGAATCAAAAATCTTCATGCCCAAGGTGATGTTGAGTTAATCATTTGTCAAGTTAGGAACTTATATCAAACAAAGAATGAAAGATTAAGCCATTACCATAATCAAGTTTGGGATTGCATGGAAATTTTTGAATCGTTCAACATATCAGTAATTCCAAGAGAATACAATGATAGAGCTGGTTCATTGGCTATTTTAGCCACTCTCCTGATTCCTCACGAAGATTTTCAAGCAAACAAGTATACCATTGAGTTGGTTTTTTGACCTAGTGTTCCTAACAATGTTAATCATTGGAAGGTTTTTAATAATGATGAGCAAGTCATCTCATTCTTGGAGAAGGTGAAAATTTTTAGTGAGTTGTATTTTGAAGGAAGTGATTCCACTCAAGAATTAATTTATAAAGTTAATAAGGAAAATGGCAAAGAAGTCTTGTAGCTAAAATGGAATAAGATTCCCAAAGGGTTGGTATCTTTGGAAAGAGTTTTTGATAAGCATGATTGATTCATCAAATCTCAACAATCAAAATCTAATTCATCTATAGAAATTGAGCAAGTTAATATAGGAATAAAAAGTGACCCCAAAATGATAAATATCGGGAAATGTTGCTCATCAAAGGAAAGAGAAAAGTTGGTGACTCTTATATGTTAGTACATTGATGTATTAGCATATTCATATGCTGATCTAAAATATTTTCTACCTAAAGAAGTGTAACATGATATTCCTCTCAAGCTAGGATCTCAACCTCACAAGCAAAAATAGTGGTAGTATAATCCTAAAATATCAGGTATTATCCTCATGACATTCAAGAGATGTTGAATTCTTGCATTATCTTTCGCATACATCACTCCACATGGATAGATAATATTATTCCTATAATAAAAGAGAACAGAGATATCTAGATTTGTGTTGACTTCTAGAATTTGAATCAATTATCACTTAAGGACAATTACCCATTTCTAGTAATAGATCAAGTATTACAAACTATGACTAGTTCTGATATGTTATCTATGCTTGATGGTTTTTTAGGATATAATCAAGTGGAGGTTCATGATGAAGATCAATATAAGATAGCCTTCACTACTCCTTGGGGTACTTTTATGTATCATAGAATGCCTTTTCAATTAATCAATGCTAGTTATAATTTCTAGAGGGATATGGATTTAGCTTTTCAAGATATAATTGGTAAGTTCATTATAGTATATCTTGATGATCTAACCATTTTCTCAAAAAAACATCAAGACCATTGTGACCATTTGTAGAAAGTACTTGAAATATGTTGTGAACATGGGATATCCCTTAATCCCAAGAAGTCCATATTTGGGATTACAAAAGGAAAGCTACTTGGACATATTATATCCAAGGAAGGAATCAAAATTGATCTAGATCAGGTTGAGTCAATTTAAAATATTACTTTTCCATCAAGTAAGAAAGGAGTGCATTCTTTCTTTGGGAAGATTTGTTCCTAAATTTGCTGAAAAGACTCGCCACTTTATTGATATGATGAAAGGAAAATCAACTTTCATGAGATTAAGGAAGAAATATTTTTCATAAGATTATGGAAGCCATTGCACTTTCTCCTATCCTAGTTTTCCCTAATTATACGAAGAACTTCATTATGTATAGTTATACTTTTGAGCATACCTTATCCACAATCTTGGTACAACCAAATGAAGAGGGGATTAAATCTCTTATAGCATTCATGAGCTTCTCTTTGAAGGATCATGAGATTAAGTACTCATCCATGGAAAAACATGCATATGTGGTGATGAAATTAGTCAAGCATTTCAGGTGCTACATCCTCAATTCTCATACCATTACCTTAGTACCATATTCTACTGTTAAATCTATTTTGACTCAATAAGAGTTTGGAGGCAAAAGAGGTAATTGGATTGCTAAAATCCAAGAATATGATATGGAGATCAAGCATACCAAACCTATGCATGGAAAAGGTTTGTGTCAACTCATGGAAAAGACCAATTTAGAAGAAGCACTTAGTAATGAAAGAGATACATAAGAACTACCCATGGTCTTGCTTGTAAGTACTATGGATGAGTGGTACTCTAATATCACTTATTTCCTCACATATAGAGAATGTCTAGAGCATTTGTCTCATAAATAGAAGAGGACAATCAAGCTTACGGCTAAAAAATTTGTCCTTTGGAATAATGGTTTGTACAAGTGGAACATTGATGGAATCTTGCTAAGATGTGTAGATAAGGCATAATAAGGAAAGTTATTAGAATCTTTCCATGATTTAGAATGTGGAGGACATTTTTTACCCCCTCTCATAGCTGATAAGATCTTATGGGCTAGATATTATTGGCCAAAACTTATTTAGGATGCATACACATGGGTGCATAAATGTAATAAGTACCAATAGTTTATAGAGAAACCTAAGTTAACAACCTTGCCTCTCAAGCCAGTAGTCATTGAAGAACCTTTTCAGCAATGGGGTATTGATTTCATTGGTGTAGTGAGCCCATTGTCAAGTACTAGTCATAGTTATGTTATCACAGATATGGAATACTTCACCAAGTGGTTGGAAGCAATTCCAACCAAACATGCCACTTCAAAGGTTATTTGTAATTTCCTCGAAGAGAATATCATTACAAGGTTTGGTGTGCCAAATAAAGTTATAATTGATAATGCTATTTTTTTCACATCCCATGAGATGACTCAGTCTTGCTTTGAATATGGGATTTTTTTATCTCATTATTCTAACTATCTTCCTTAAGGGAATGGTCAAGCTGAGTTGAGTAATAAGAATTTGGTAACTATCATCAAGAAGATAGTAGAAGATAATCAAAGGACTTAGCATAAAGCATTATACAATGAATTGTGGGTTGATCGTATTACTCCCAAATGAGTGATTGGTATGTTTCCTTTGCAAATTTTATATGGATTGAATGCATAAATACCAATGACATTAGAATTACTAGCTCTCAAATTGGCTCAGGCAATTAAAGATGAAACATTTGAAAACTCCTTAGACAAGCATATTATGTACCTTATCAAGATAGAGGAGTAACATACAAAGGTAGTGGACTATATTGTAGTATATCAATGTCACATCAAGGAACTTTTTGATAAAAAAGCTAAATTTTGAATTGGGGATCTAGTCCTTTTGTGGGACAAAAGAAGAGAGCAAAAAGGAATGCATGGAAAATTTGATTCCTTATGGAAGGGTCCTTTTATCATTCAAAAATTTAATGGAGAACATATTTTATTCTTGTCATACTTGGATGGGATGCCATTACCACTGTCTTATAGTGGGAAACATCTGAAGCTTTTCACTCAGTGAGGTTCCAGATAAGTTTGTATATTTTGTAAATATATTCATATCCTTCTTTATTATTGTTTTTGTCTAGTTTGTTGCTTGACTCCATGGCCCAATGGAGAAAGGCACTTAGAGTTCTAGGATTCTCTTTCCTTCAAGTGTTTCAAAGAATACTTGAAGAGAATTCCCTAGTCAGAGACAATTGTTATCCTTGAATTTAGCAGGTTCAATTCATGGGATAATCCTATGAAACTTGTCTCTTTCATAGCCCATGAGATCTAAGCACACAAAATGAGGCTAATCATTACCTCTATGTTTTTTTCCTTTCAAAAAAGTTAGTTTTTGAGAGAAGTTTCTTTTTGGTGTAATTTAGAGAATTTTATTCAAACTACACTTTTCCCAGTCTAGAGGAAATTAGAAAATTTTTTCTAAACTTCATCATTATGTGGACTAGTAGAGAAATTCTTTGATGTTGCATTTAGTCTATTTTTCTAGTGTAGTAGTGCTACTTTTAAGCATGAATATGTCCTTTATCACTATTTTTGAGCTTGATTGCACGTCTCATTTTCCTTGATTTATTGTTTTCAATCGATTCTTCATGCTTAGGGTTATTCATTATCATCCATTCTTATGACATCTCAAGTAGTTTTTTTATTTTTCTTATTATTTTTTGTTAATTTTGTTCTTTTATTCTTTTTTCTTTTTTCTTTCTTCTTTCTTCTTCCAATTTATCTATTTTTCCCTCAAACCCTAACTCTCTTAGTTCATTTCAGAGAATTTTCTTCAGAAAACACCAAGGGATGTTTTTCATAACCTTTCATCTTCATGTGTACTTTGGAGAAAATTCTTCAAAGTACATGATTGTTCACCTTTTTGATGAACTTCAAATATTTTTCTCTGAAGTGCACGTATTCAAGTGCACTTTGAAGAATTTTCTCTGAAGTGCATGTAGTTTTAAATTCATGGATAACAACTACAAAACTTGTCTGTTTCATATCCCATGAGCTCTAAGAATGCAAAATGTGGCTAATCATTGCCTCTTTATGTTTATTTTTCCTTTCAAAAAAGTTAGTTTTTGAGGGAAGTTTATTTTTGGTGTAGTTTAGAGAATTTTTTCCAAACTACACTTTTCCCAGTCTGATGCAAATCAGAGAATTATTTTTGAACTGCATCATTATGTGCACTAGCAGAGAAATTCTTTGATGTTACACTTAATCTATTTTTCTCTGATTTTACACGTGCAAGTTCAAAGTTTTTATTCATTCCTACACCTGAGACCACCACTACATTGGTAATTAATTTCACATTAATTACCCCTCATATATATATATATATATATATATATATATATATATATATATATATATATATATATATATATATATTAACCTATGTAAATTCATTTTTACCATTTGTCTGTTCTATTTTTAATCATGAATACATACTTTATTGCTATTTTCAAGCTTGAATGCACTTCTCATTTTCACTGATTTATTATATTTAATCAATTCTTCATACCCTAGGGTTATTCATTATCATCCATTCTCATGACATTTCAAGTTATTTTTTTTTGTTTTTTGTTAATTTTGTTGTTTTTTTCTTTCTTCTTTCTTTTTTCACATTTTTTATTTTTCCCTCAAACCCTAACTCTCTTAGTTCATTTCAGAGAATTTTATCTAAAAAACACCAAGGGACATTTTTTGTAACCTTTCATATTCACATGCACTTCGAAGAAAATTCTCTAAAGTACATGATTGTTCACATTTTTGGTGCACTTTGGAGAAAATTCTTTGAAGTGCATATTACATGCCTTCTGGTACACTTCAAAGAATTTTCTCTGAAGTGCACTTCATTTGGTGCACTTCAAAGAAAATTATCTTAAGTGCATGCTATCCCCATTTTTGGTGTAGTTCAGAGAATTTTCTCTGAACTACACCAAAAATAACACCTGGTGTTGTTCAGATATTTTTCTCTAAACTACACTTTTTACCAAAAATGAGAAAAAAGGTTAACTCTAGAGAAATTGAAATTATTTTTTGTAGATACTTTATCAATGTAAAAATATTCCCCAACTAATAAAATCATGAAGTATAAATTTCAAGGGGTATTTTTAGCATCTACAATTGATTCTAATGTAGATCAGATTGGAGATACTAAAATTGGTCATGTTGACATGGCCAAATTCTTACAATGGTTGGGCAGAGACCCTATTTCCCCACATATACAACCTATTCTTAACATTGAGATACACCTAATAGATGCATTTCCTATGTCAACTCAAGATCCAAATTTCATCTTAACAACTATTGCACTTTGATAAGGAAACTAGATTAGTCGAGGATGTCAATCGAAAAGTAGCAATTAGATTGGATGTAGAATATTTTGATAAAGTTTTTCATCTTTCAGACATTGAATAATATTCATATATAGTGTGACAGTATCCCAAGAATACTATGATATGAATATCAAAAAATTCAAGGGGCATATTAATGCCAATTGGCTGAGGACACCAAGGCATACAATTGCAAGATGGCCATAGAGATTTTATCAAAGTGAATTTATGGAGGAAATAAGAGATTTAATCAGACTCCTAAGTAGGGTCAAAGGTCTTCCTACATCAAATATATTTCAAGAATGGATGTATCAATACATTTTTATCATCAAGAAGAATAAGTAGAGGATTTATTAGGGAAGTCAGATAAGTGATGTCATATGTCACCAGCTTTCTGAAGTAGGATCTTCTCTTAAATTATAAATGAATTCCTATCTAGTTATGTTGTAGCTTGTATGAGGGTATTTCTAGGACTGACCAGTGTTGGTGAAAGGAAGTAAGTTCCTATTTATGAGTATTATCCATAGTTGACCCTCAAGGAATGTATCAAACATTTTAGAAGAGTTAACGATGGATTCTTATACCAATTCATTTGTATTTTTTAATAAGAATTAGAGAAGAAAAGGGTTTCAGATCAGGCATGGGAAATAGTGAATAGAATTGGTTGCATTTTCCTTTAGTTCCCAACTTTCACCTAAATTAGAGTAGGTCAATTTAATGAATATCCTTACATACTACCTAAATACCTGGGTGATAAATTGATTTTAATGGAGATGTGCATATAAATGATGACTGTACAGAAGAAGTAATCAAATGCACATAAAAGAGGATTCAAGTTTCCTATAAGCATTAGCTGGTACATTGTTTCAACTAATCTTAAGGCTAAGATAATGGAAATTGAAATGCATTGGATCACCTATAAAAGGTATAAAAGTAGAAAAGATTTTGATTATAAAATGATGAAGGAAAAGTTAAAAGGCAATTATGTTCATGTGCACAAGATTGAGGATATTTGGTCAAAATTTAGAACTAAAGAGGATGTAAGGAGATTTGATTACAATTATCTTACTACTAACCAAATTTAAGAGTAGTAATTAGCCAACATTCTAGTTGACCTCTCTAAGGATGAGAATATATTGGATCCTTCATATGAAGGAAATCGAGTTGCTTCTACTCCTATTCCTTCAATCTAATGGTCTATAAAAGAAGGCACATACATTAGAGAGAGATTTCAACCCATCCTTGCAAAAACTAATCCCTAGTTAGAATCTGAAGGTATTAAATTAAAATATTTCAAGACAGGGTGAGAAGAAGAATATGATGAATGTACTGCAAGGAAACATGAGGAATTGAGGATGAGGAATAAGGAAGAGGCCTCCACATCCACTTAGAAACTAATATTTGTATTTGTAAGTAAAGGAAATAAGAAAGATAAAGAATATAGTGTTGAAAAAAGTGTGAAAATATAGACACAAGAAAAACCAAGTGTGAGTGAGGTACCTCCTCAATCAATAGTTGTGGAACCTCCAGCTCAATAGTCTCCACAAGTTAAATCCACACTATCAAAATTTCTTGTAGTCAAGGTCTATCAACCAATAGTTCCTCAGGTGGAATTATTTGTAATTATATCTATTAATACATATATACCAATTGTCTCTATTTCTAATCAAACTATTCTCTCAGCCCCACCTTCTCCTCCTAGTACCATGTTTTTTCAAGTTCCTTCCCAAGGCATTCTGGATCAAGTTTTTGATTCTTTGTCCAATCTACCTAGTCCTACAAAGTCATTGAGATCCCCAACTAATATATACTTCACCCAATACAATATGGACAAATTCATGTCCACATCTTCTATTAAAGTGACGACTCAAGCTCCTATCACCCCAATCTCCAAAAAATTGTCAGACCCATAATTAACTTTCATGCCAACCTAAACCCCACCAATAATAACCACTATTCCATAAGTTTCAACTCCACTATCATATACCTATGCCATTCCACTTTCCATTTCACCCACTTTAAAAACCATTGTCCCTTGCCATACATCATAATCTTTGGTTTCTTTTGCTTAAGAACATTAATCTCCTATTCTACCATGACTAATTTTCCAAACACCTAAAAGGAAGAAACAAGCTATTTCACTTGATGATTTTGGTCTTAGTCAACTCATCCTTTTAAATCCCAAGATGACAAAGAAGGCTAGAACTACGTCAAGGATAATTTTTGAATCTAGGCATAAGTATTATGAAGTTGCAGTCCCTCTTGAAGATATGAACATTGAAGATATTCAAGCATTTGAATATGTAGTAGGATGCATAAATCTCATGAAACAAACTCATAAAGGTTTAAAGGAAGATTTGAAAGTAGCAATGGCTTCTCTGATTGAAAGATATGATAAAGATAAGAAAATTAAAGATCAACTCAAGATACAAGTGGAACAACTGACTTCTATTTTATTGAAAATGACTCAATCTTCTAAGTCCATTGATCCTATTGTGGATGAAAATACTAAAAGAGCTATTTAACTTTTAGAAAAAATTATGTATCAGGGTCATGCAATTAATGCTTGGGTTAAAAAGTTAAAAACACAAGGTACTCAAATGTCACATTCTACTATTGAATTTTTAAAGAAATTAAGTGAAGTAAAAACATAGATTCAATAAAAAATTAAGGCACTCACTCAAGATTTAGAGTTGACTGAAAAAGATATTGATACATGGACTCAACTTCACCAATTCAAACTGGAGCTATTGGTTGAGTAAGGATCATTCCAAATAGGAAAATGTTTATGGAATACAAGTAGGCCATGAAAAATAGAAGAAAGGTTCTTGAGAATCTAATTAAAGATCTAGAAGAGGCTAAAGATATGTGTGATAATAAGATATTTGATCTTACAGAAAGAGTTGGAAAACTCCCCTGTCAAGTCAGGAATGATTCTCAAGAAATTCTTCCTATGGAGGTTGTTACTCAAGAATTTACATCATTTCTCCAAACAAAGGTTAAGACATGTACTTTCACATTATAATCCATTGATGAATTGATTTAATTTTAGGTCATCTTCAATAAATTGTAAAGAATCATGGACAAGAGCAAGGATCTCCTAGTTAACTTAGAAGATTCAGTTACAAGGGTACTTGTCGTATCTAAGAGTACATCTAGCCCAATTAATAATGAAGTCAAAGATATTTTGAATAAATATGATTATTTTATAGAAAATAATAAAAAGGAAGAAAATCCTATGTCTAAGGACACTTATTTTGTTTTTGTAAATTTTTATGTGTAGTTTTGTTTGGTGTATTTTGCACATAGGAAAAGTGCACAGTCCTAAGTCAAATTAGACTATGTCAATGAATAAGTCAATGTATTTATGTTTTTCCTATTTTTTTTGCATATATCCTCTCTATAAATATAAGGATTTTCTTTGTAAAAAGTATCACCAATTTATATAGAAGGGAAGTGTTACCAAAATTGGTAAGCAATATTGAAATTTTGAATTCAAATTATAAATCTTTTGTCAATCAATATATGAGAAAGTAAGTAAAATTTCAATATTTAAGTTGAAATAAATTTGTGTTATATTTTATATGTTATTGTGTATTTTTCATTACATTTTATTATGTAATTAATTGAAATATAGTGTGAATTTCTATAAATTGAAAGGTGCTAGGAAGCTGATTTTGAATTCTTTGACCTGCAATATCATTACTTGGTTTGTGTTCATTATTGAAAGTGAATTACTAAGGAGAATTTGGGCTGACAATAATTATTCTTTGATAATTTTAATCTTTCTTATAAATAAGATGAATACTTTGGGCTGCACTTTATTCTATCTTTTAAGTTTACTCTGTTGGTATTATTCTTGTTAATCTTTCAGCTAACAAATCTAAATACTGGCTATATTTGGTTCATCAAGTGATCTTAGATTTTCAAAGTATATAAAAAATAATGTAATAAAGTTTGTTATTAATAATCAATTTTTTAAAAATAGAATTGGATGATATGACAACACCCACTATGATAAAATTATTATAAATAAGTGTAAATAATTAAGTGTTGTGTTAGTTAATAATAAAAGGGAGCCTTCCCTTTCTTAGAGGAGAGATTTATCTCATCATACTATGGTTGAAATCACCATTTTATTATCATTATTTAAAAAAATATATATTCACCCAACAAGGTACATAATTTAGATTATGGCCAAATTATACAGGATAATGGGTTGGCACATACAACTGCTTTCCAAACTTTTGTGCACTGTATCAAATTGGTCTTGACTATAGTTGAACACTATGACTCTAAGAAGAAAGATGTTAAGAATTCTAAATGAGAATATGTTATATGTTTGTCATTAGACCATATTGATAAACTAATTAAATTACCAGAAATGGAATCCTATGTTTATTTGACTCTTATTTATTCTCAATAACTATGGAAATATAACATCAATTCCTATGCAAAATGGGTTAACAATAAATGGCTAATACAAACCAAACATACAAAAAAAAAAATTCAAAAGAATATATCTAGGTTTTAATTCATGAATGAAGTCAATGATATGATCATATTCTTGCATAGAGTAATAGGGAACCCAATTGCAAGAAATTTCTAGACTTGGATGTATATATATATATATATATATATATATATATATATATATATATATATATATATATATATATATATATATATATATATGGATTATTCACCAAATTAATCAATATCAATTCAAGACAACTGATCAGTGATTCAATCTAGAAGTAGTTGATGGAAGTTAAAACAAATTCTACATTTTATATGACTTCTTATCTAGATTATGCAGTGGTTTGAATCAGTTAAGAGACATCAATTTTTAAAAAAATGAATTTTATCCTCAACTCACTTTAAAGTAAAGTGCACACCAATTTCAAAGACTAGTGATTCATTCCTATAGTTTATGATTTAAATGTTTGAGTGACATCATTATAACATGAGGATATTTATAAAGGAATAAATAGAGATTTCCAAATAGGGACCTTGGTTTCTACAATTTCCCACTTTCACTTATCTATGCATTTGTTGATATGAGTTGTCACCATATATTATCCCTATAAATGTTGATAGCAAATGGGATTTAATGGAATTGGTGAGACAATTAACTAAGACCCATATTTTCTTAACAACTAAACATAAAGTTAGGGTAAATTTTATTATCTCTATAGGTAGATACACATATGATTCATTAACCAAGTCAAAATCACTTGAAGAAGAGATGACATGTATGAAATTAAACCTTTATTTGACATAAGAGGCTTAGTGGTAAATATTTTTGGTTCTTCATATCAACATGTGCCTCATTTCAAAGACTATTATATGGATTGCAATGATGTAAGAGATGCAAGAATCATGGATTTATCACATTTTATAATAAAATAGGTCAATACATTTGGCATTGTGAAAGTCTCAAAGAAGATAGTTGATGATGAAGACACATTGGATTCTATTTACTAGAAAGAAAGAATTGAATCAAAACCACTCCCTAAGGTTGACTAGAAAAAGAGAGAATCACCTTCTCTTATAAGAATAATTCAAAGTGTGATTTATATAACATTGATATGGTTGAAAAATAAGGGAGTGAATGTTGATAAAGTGAGATTTCCACTACCACTAACAAAAATAAAATTGGCAATCTTTCATAAGAAATAATAATCTGAAGCTAGAATGTCATACGCAACTAGTGAAAGTAAATACAGTCTAGAGATAGAAGAAGAGACTCAATATCAAGCTATTTCATAAGTTTATTTAGTTCATAGGCCTCTCAAGCTTAAAATAAAAAGGCTAGGATATAAATATTATTGTTCTCATAGCATTTATTGTTTTGAATATGTTCCTCTTGATAGTCTTATTCAGCCTCAGATGCTAGTAGCAAATACCACCCAAAACTTTCTTGCATCTGATACTTCATTGTTTCTTACATATTATTCTCAACTTGATAGTTGTTTGCCTCCACATCATCTATAATATTTTGAATTTATTTTTGAATATTCACCCAAAATCCCATTGCTATAGTATAAAAAGAGAAAAATGAGATGGTATCAGAAGAAATAAAACTCTCAAAAACTATTCTACCTTCTCTTGAGATTCTAATCAATCCCAATCCTACTCAAATATAATAATCTCTTCTTAATCCAAAAATTCCTAATTGCTTACATGAGGTAGTGAAGATTTTTTTTTTATCCTAGATAAATTAATTTCA
Organism: Torreya grandis; assembly: GCA_037957365.1. Taxonomy (NCBI): domain Eukaryota; kingdom Viridiplantae; phylum Streptophyta; class Pinopsida; order Cupressales; family Taxaceae; genus Torreya; species Torreya grandis. Next base: position 123,014 of record JARHVA010010536.1, on the reverse strand, counting down.
ATAACCTAGTCACTTTCCCTTCATAAAAAATAATGAATCCCAAAACTGTATCAAGAATAATCACATATACTAAGGGAGACATGTATGTAGAAGTAATGGTTCCTACTGTAGAAAAGGATAAAGATAGTGTTAGTGATTTTGACTATCAGATCTCAAAAATACTTTTGGAGAAGGCCATGAGGGAATGAATGAATGAATGAAAATACTCAATCAGTAATTGGTATCTTATTCAAAAATATGGATCATGATAAGGTGACTTTTTTTCAGCTTAAATAAAAAGTTGAGCAGTTAGAAACAGTGATCAAAAAGTTGATAAAACCAATTCAATCTTATTCTTCAATTGTTCATCAAATTTATGACATAGAAACACTAAATGTTTTTTAAAAAATTGGTCATATGAGTAAAGATAAAAAATAAAAGTCTAATAAATTTCTAAAGCAAGGTATGAATACCATTCATATAATAATGACCATGTGTTCTCAAATCTAGTCAGAATATGATCAAGGAACTAAGTAGAAGACAAGTATGCTGAAGAAGTAGAAAATTGGGATGAATTGCTTCCCAAGTTGGAAGATTTATCTTATAATTATCTAAATGATTTCATCCAAGGAAATATTATTCAAAAATAATAAATGGTATACCTTACTAAGTTTTTGGGAGCTACCAAATTCAGAATTCACATTGTCAAGGAAAGTATTAAAAAATTCAATGATTATAAATCAATAGGAGGTGATGATATCTTGTAAATGATGGGAGGAATAGGTAAATTTAATTGTACATACATAGATGATGATGGTAAATTTTTTTCTAAGGAAATCATTGTCAATTAATTACAAAATAAATATTAAATAAATTCTAACTCCTAAGATTTTCATTTGATTACGAGTCAATTAAAAAATTAATCAAATATGAATATAATTTATATAACCTCAAATCATCACTAAAGAAACTTAGAGAAACAACTCATAATATGTTAGATATATATTTTGATATAGATATAGCATATACATATTCAATTTGAATCCTACAAAATTTTGATGAATATTAGAATAAGTTGCAACTAGAGGAAGAAAAGATTTAGATTGTTCTTAGTGAAGACAAATAAGAATAAGTTGTCATCATATTTTGATTAGTTTTCAACATTGAAAATTTTTAATCATTATTGTAAATTTCCATTTTTCACATTTTTTTGATAGTAATTTGCACATTGTAAATTTCCTTTGCAAATTTCAAGTCATGCAATACTACCAATGCATTTTTTCAAGTTGTTTAAATTTGATAATGTACTTTTTCAAATTGTGCAAATTTCCTAATGAAAAGTTTCAAGTTTTTAAAATGTACAAATTTGATATTGTATTTTTTTAAGTATCTAAAAGGTATAAAAGGTCGTTACATAGTGTAACCACCCATTTTAACCTATAAATATGAGTTAAAGGATCATTTATAAGGGTTATTGATAGTTAAGATTTTCTAGCAAGATAGAGAAAGGAGAGATTGCATTTACGGCTCAAAGAGAATGAATATAAAGATAAAACTTTCAAACTTTGTTGTTTAACATATTTTCATGGACAATGTATGTGGATACATCCATGTGTGTGTGTGTGTGTACACACACGCACATATAATTCTTTTCTTTTGAAATGTTGCTAAGATTATGATTAATTAGTTAATAAACACATGGATTTTGCTATAGAATTTCTTATTGAATCTACATTCTTAATTTATACAAATAGTGAAACCTTGGTGCAGTAAAAGAGTAACTTATTAATTTTTACAAGGAAATACAAGATAGCTGTTATATTCTTGTTATCAGTAATAGGTAGTTATCTTGTAGTATGTTATATGTTCATGTGAAAATATGATGTCTTTCTTATTCATTGAATAAGAGATATTTCCTTCCACTGAAGCTAATCACCATCTTGACATTTCTATTAAGTCTCTAAGTTTGGCTCACTTGACTTGTTATTTTTTTTCATTTATAAATATATTTATCTCTTTTATCTCTTTATTTCATATTTCCTTTCCATCATGTTTCATACTTTATGTTTAAAAGTACTACCTCACTAAAAATCTTTTTTTAATAAATAGTTTCTTTTACTACATCCTTTTTCATTTTTTAATAAAGGTAACTTTGTTTATTAATAAGAGATATACCTTGTCCCATGACTGTTGAAAAAAAACACCTATTTGTCACTTTGATAATTTTCAGCCAAAAATTATTGGTGCCCATTATGGGGCATGTTTTTTCAACACTCGTACAACACACATTTTGATATATTAGTCCATATGACTTTTCCATAAACTTAAGGACCAATCTATTAATTTGAACTAGATTTGGAACAATTTACATAGTTGGATATTATTTCACACATTAGATAGCTTTCTTGGGATTCTAATAAAGCTTCATTAATTTAGTTTCAAATCATTTTGGTAGTTTTGAATCAATACTTAGACCGTACAGAAAGATCATAGAGAATTACTGGATGTAGAGAAGCCCACAGGGCTCAAAAAGTAGCTCAAAATCAATAGATTTAATTCATGACCATTTTGGCTATTTAAAATCTTGATCATTAACCTAGTTTGAAATGAATAGAAACTATAGACAAAGACATAACATTGAGTCTTAGAAAACTAGCCTAAGACAACAAACCAAGTTACATTCAGTTTAACATTGTTACTATAATAGTAAACATATAAGAAGATCATGATACTATTTTTTGAAGAAATGTTGAGACCATTTCAAGAATATAAGCACAAAGAGTAGCTCATATAGATACTCAAAAGTTTCCTATGGTGATACTTCATTATAATGACCATTCAAGCTATCCAAGCACCAATAGTTTAATCGAATCTTGATTGGTTAAGTGAAACTCAAGAGGATATTTCATCATATTTGAGAGAATTTGTGTGGCATAATAGAACTAGTTTAACATAATTTCATAGATATATTTAAGTATTATAAGAAGAATAATATGATGTTATTTTGGCATAACGAGTTGAAGCACTAGTTGCACATAGAGTTCAACAAATAAGACAAGATCAAAGAGTTATTCAATTCAGACCAATTTTTCATCAACATTAAAAAATGGTAGAAAAATGATTTACCAGAGATAGTAAATCAAAAGGTGAAATTCATCATTTTTATCAGTTACAAGTAAATTTTGATTTCAAGTTAAATCTCAAATAAAATAATAAACTCAAGAAAATAGTTAATTTTCTTACAAATCCTAAAAAAGGTCAATAATAATAAGGAATAACAATAATCAGTCAAGCACTTGCTTTATCAGGGGTAGTTATCCCATTACGAGTAGTCTTTCTAACCATGGCTCAACTTTATGGTGACATAATTAGTCCATTGGATTTTGGATAATTACATGAAATTGTGAAAGGTTCATGAAATAATTTTTTAAAATTATCAAGAGAAATGAACATATTTTGGACTTTTATGTAGCATGTATAATTCTAGGCATTGAACATGAAGATACTGTAGCAAGATTATTTATTGAAACTATCTAAAATTGGGCAGCAGATTGGTTTTATCATCTTCCTCCAGGAGTGATAACTAATTGGAATGATATGAAAACCAAGTTTGAAAATAGATTCAAACTAGTAGAATATGCATGTGCATTATTGGCTCAAGTCACTCAGATGAAGAAATAATATTATGAACCTATAAGATATTTCATAGCTAAATTTAATAAGCTACTTCATAAAATACTAGTAACTGTTAAGCCAACGGATAAGAATTAGAAATGCTTATTTAGATATTATTAATTTATAGAAGTAAGTTATCAGTTAACAATATCTAGATTAGTTGATTTGAATACAACCCAAATGTTAGTTATTGACATCAAAGATGATATGATAATGTCTAGATAACTAAAGAAAGAACCTTCAAAAGGTGAAATACAAAGTTTAGGTCAATATTCAACCAAATAAATTTTGCAAAAAATGGAGAATGATATAACATCTTTCAAGAAGTAATTACCTCAAAAAACCATCATTTCTCTTTATTAAGACTTTTCAAGAAGAAACTATGTCCCTTTTCAAGGAAATCATCCTCGAATGAAATTTCCTCAACATAAACTTCCATTAGAAGCTCCTCCATAAAAAATAGAAATCCACTTGTGAATGTTGTTTTGGAAATAAAATAAATATTTGGGTATGAAGATGTTGAATAAAAAAATATAGATCCTCAAGAATGTGAAATTAAAGAGCTTGGTGATGACTTCATAAATGCATTCCTAAAGTATAATTTAGATGAAGATGATTATGAGAATAATGTTGGAGACATGAAAAGTCAGTCATCATAGTCTTCACAAGAACTTGGAATAAGAAAAAGTAGTAAAGTTGTGGATAAGAGGAATATCCAAAAGTTATTCTTCCATGAGGAACATTACTTCCTATTCAGATGAATAGAAAATAACCAATGGCTAAAAAGGTGAGTCTTCCTTGAAATACTACTATTGGTTATTCAAAGAACACTCCTATCAATAGTAATGCTAATTTATCTCAACCTATGGAATGTTCTTCCTTTGTTAGCCTACTTACTTTTGATATAATTGAACATATCAATAAAACTAAAATTTAGATGTCACAAATTGAATATTTTAGAGCATATCCAGATCAACTTGATATGTTAGCAAAATTTATCAAAGGCAAAAATACCACTAAAAATAAGGCTAATATTTTAGGAATACTAGTTAATCCACCTTCTTCTAATCCACTAAATTCCATGGCTGATGTAAATTCTAAGTGCAATCAGGGTCATCCTTTTTACATTTATTTATTCCTTAAGGGATGTAAAGTTAGCAATTGCATAATTGACACAGGAACCTTAGATAATGTAATGCTTACCAAATTTACCTACACCCTTAGTCTAACTTATATAAAGATCTTTGGATGTTGTTACTCAATAGAATAAAATAAATTTGCACTTGTTACACAAATCAAAGATGCTGAAGTTACCTTAACATATTTTCCTCAAAAGATGATTAAGATTAATATTTTAGAAGATAATATCCCATGAGCTTATGATATTCTTTTAGGGAGAAAATTTTGTAAATAACTAGGTGGTGAAATTTAGTTAGATTTTCCACATGAAATGATCACACCAACAAAATAAATGAAACCCATTTCCTTTTGCAAACAAAACCATGATTTAAAAAAATGGTCGATCAAAGGAATGAAACAATGCCTTGAAATATAATTGAAAAAACAAATACATAGTGTAAAAATTGGATGATCCCATGGCTAATATCTTATATGAATATGTAGGTATCATTTATTATTTATTGATGTAAAAAATAGATATGGATATACCAAAAATCATGGAAATCAATCCCAATGAAATCTAGACATTAGAATTTGATAGTAGTTATTCTTCAACTAGGTCTGATACATGAATTGTTCTCATATCCCCATATAAGGAAATATTTACTCTCTTATAAGTTACAAATTGAGTGTAAGAACAATACTATAGAATATAAAACACTCTTACTTGGGTTACATATTGTAGAAGAGACAAGAATTATAAAATTAAAGTTGAGTGATGCAAAACTTATTTTAAAATAGATCAAAGGTGAGTATCAGGTAAAAAATGAACATTTGAGAAATTAAAGAAGCAAAGTCTATGATAATATAGAATCTTTTAAGGCATTATCTATTCAATTTATTCTAATAGGAAATGATTCTAAGGTAGATGTGCTTGTAGTATCAACTTCATTATTCATTCCACATTCAAAAATTGATTCAAATAAATACACAATTGAATTGGTGTATTGACTGTTAGAGTATGTATTTCATGTATATCTCACATTTACTAGTGTATTAGCTAGTTATTTCATTTTTTGTGAGTTTTTCTTATGTGAGTATTTATTCCACATTGGCCAGTTAGGATAGTTATATGTTTTGCCTTGCCTATTTATGCAAGATCTTTTCTTTATACTAGCATATAATAATTTTGAATAACACTTGACTCGCTTTTATTTTCAATTAATTGTCTATAACTTCATGTGTGATGTTCTTAGAGTTATACCTTCTGAATCTTGGGTTGAGATGATTATTTTCCATTCCTAACATCGTACCTGAGCATTAAGTTATTATTCCCATCTACATTGTTACTTTTTTCTTCAAAAATATCCCTTGCCAATGTTTCTTCCCTTGTTGTAAATCCTCAACTATTTTTATTTCCTGCTTATAGATCCAACACTTTCATTGAAGCTTTGAAGAAAGTGTGTGGTTTTTATCCTTGATGTAAGTTAGAGAGGAAGCATGGAAGAGAGGCATGTAATATGCGTATGGCACCATTTCTTAATTTTTTTTTGAATATTTTGTTGCCTTCTAATATTTTTATTGCTTTTAAAGCTTGGCATTCCATTTGGAGGGGTAGAAATAAGGCGTCTCTCTTTTGTTTTCAATCATACATCTATTTTCATATTTGTGTTTTTATTTAAATTGAAAAGGCATAGAATTTTTCATTGAAGTTTAAGAGTGGCACTTTTTCTTCTATTTCACATTAAAAGAGGATTAATTCATTGAAGTTTACCTAGATGCCTTTTTCAAGATCTAGCCAACATTAGTGTTGAAGAGATATGAAGAGATTTGATGTTGTATTAGACTATTTATATTTATTGAGAAAAAATATTGGATTTACCTTCTTTACCAACATTGGTGGTGCAAATATCATGGCACTTTATTTTCAGACTGGGCATTGGATTTTTAATTTAACATCAGCTATTTGAAGAGGAAGGCATTGAAATTTGAATGTGGCATTGAAATCTAAAGGTTTTGCATTGGAAGAGATAAGTTCTTGAGAGAGGCATTAGGATTTATTTTGTTTTCTATGTTGAAACTCTTTTGTTGAGGCATTGTAATCTAAAAGTGGCATTAAAAATCTATAGGGAGGAGGTGTGGAGGAGTGTGGAGTTGTTTGGACCAATGTATTCTTCTCTTTTGACATTTTCTTCTAACAAAGCCCCATTTACCACATCTTAGGCATTGGATCTATGCAAAAAATATGTCCATTTTGTTAATCTATCCAAGGTACCTTAAACTGCTAAGTGGAATTAGTTACATGAGTGTGTTGAAGATATTTGCCCTATTTCCTTATCTTTGATCATGTTACATTATTGTTTCCATTACATGCTTGTGGAGGGATCTGGCAAAGGATCTGCATTCAAATTAAACTTTGGCATCCTTTTTTTAAAAGAAAATTTAGATCTGAATCTAAAGATAACTAGTATTTTTATTTTTCTCTTACAAACACAGTGAGTTTTATTCATTTTTCTATTACCAAGCTATATTTTTTGCCTCAAGAGGAAGCAAACTTCACTTGTGCAAGCATAGAGGTACTCAAAAGTTTTTTTCATGTTTTTTGGAATTTTTGAGTCCAACATTCAATTTTGGTTCTAATGAGTAGTTGGATGGCTCTATTATTTTTGATTTGGTCACAAATTTTAGTTTCTAGTGTCTTTTTTAATGTTTTGACCCATTTTATGGTAAATCTTAACACCTATAACTTTTACACTGTAACTTGGATTTGAGTTATGTTTTTTTTCAAAAGTGAATGGTTTTTTATTCTCTGTCCATTAGTGTCATTAATTTTTAAAAATTCACTACTTTTATAAAGTGTTAAATTGGGAGGGTCCTTAATACAATTTTTTGGGGGGTTGTCTCGGTGTCGATTTTATGCACCCTTTTACATTATTTTTGCTCTTTAGTTATTCATTATCATGGATTATAATTATGGTATTGACCATTGTAAACCTTTGACTACACATAATTTACATACATAGAGACCTCAAATGGAAATAATTATAAACCACAAGGATTATGGTCCCTAATAAATGAAACTCAACCATAATTTACAAGTGAATTTGAAACCTTTTAGCATAATGTAAGTTTGAAGAGTGTATGGGCTTGATTAGGGGTTATTTAAGTGTCGGTATTTTGTTTCATTTTGATGGGTGTGATTCTTCATTCAAAATGTGGGATAAGTTAAGGGGTTTGTTTTGGAAAGTAGATCACTTGAGAGCCATGTAGCCTGAAGTGGAGCTTACTTCACTAAATATGGATGACTTTGCCTCTATTGTAGACCACCTCACTAAGTTTAAATTTTTTTGACATAATTAAAGGGGAATGGACAAGATAAGAGGGATGAAGAGTGTGTATACTTGATTTTGTCTAAGTTGAGTGGCCCATTTGAAATCTTTGCTTCTACCATTTTTTATATAATGGATGCCATGCCTCATTCAAAATGCCAAATCTAGAGTTGTTTTGTGATATAATTACTAGGGAGGAATCCAAATTATCTCACCTTGAGTCTTCCACCTCTCAAAAAGCATTAGTTGCATCACACCCTAAGACTAAGGGAAAAACTAATAGTGATCAAAAGAGCACTCCTCCATCTCAAAATGTACCCAAGCCCAATAGTAACACATCTAAACCCAAATCATCTTCCAAATTCAAGAATAATTCTAACCTATCTTACTCTTATTATGGGGGGACTAGTCATGAAGAGTCTAGGTATTTTAAAAGAATGTAAGCCTTAGAGGATGTCATTAGGAAACACAAGATTTATGTTTCCACTCTTTCTCCATCTCATGAGCATGAAAAATAACTTAATGTTGTCAGGAGATCATAGTAACCTTTTTTAGGCAATTGGGTTCTATATTTTAGTGCTTCACACCATATGAATTCTTTTAACAATTTTTTGTAACTCTTGGTATAATTTATACTTACAACATTGAGGTTGGAGATTATTCATTTATTTATATTAAAGGGAAGGGTGACATACAACTATATGGTGTCTGCATCAATGATGCATTATGTGTTCTAGACATCACCACCAATCTGTTTTCAATTTATCAAATTTGTCATTTTGGTTAGGGCCAGCCAGATAATGACTTTCACACCACAGGGTGATGAAGTTCAAGCTTTGTTATATCCGCACACACTTATTGCATAGGGTGTTATTGATCATAGATCTCAACTCTATTATTTTGAGGGTTTTTATGATACTCCTCTTATAAGGATGTGTTTAGTTTCTCATGCAAATTCTCAGAGTCAATTTAGCATGAGAGATTTGGACACCTAAACTAAAAATATTTAAAGGAGTTGAGAACTCACAGTATGGTAGAGGATATTCCTATAGTTTCATGTCTTGATGGAGTTTTCCCTAGTTGTGCATTGGGGAAACAACACTAGGATCCATTTCTTAAGGGTATGTCTATGAGAGCTTCTTCACCACTTGAGTTTGAGCATAATTATTTGATAGTCTTTCTATTCCTTTCAATAGAGATAAGTATGGACTTATCTTTATTTATAATTTATCGAGGCACATTTGGGTTTACTTCCTCAAGTATAGGAGTTATGTCTTTAATCACTTCAAAGTCTTTAAGGCTTTGGTTGATAAATAATCTTTGAGTTGCATCAATAAGATTCATATAGATAATGGGGTGGAGTAATTTAGTCAAGTGTTCTTTGATTTTTTAGCAACCCATGGTATTATTCACTAGCATTATGTTGCACATAATCCATAATAGAATGGCTTAGTATAATGAAAGAACTAAAGTTTGAAGTAGATGACTAACTACATGATGCATTCATAGGATTTACCTTCTATTTAGTGGTCAAAGGTAGTTAATTGTGTGAACTACATTCATAACTACATAGCACATCGAGAACTTAAGCATGACTTGGGAGGAGGCTTGGTTTAGAACCAAGCCTAATGTCTTATTTTTTTGAGTCTTTGGGAGCTTTTCTTGGTTTTTTATACTAAAGAAGAAAAGGAAAGCATTGGATAAGAAGAGCAAACTTTTGATTTTTTAGGGTATTAAGAGAACACGAGAGCTTATCATCTTCTAGATCTTGATACTCCTGATGTTCAATTTTGAACACATGTATATTTTGATGAGCACTACACATCTAATTACTCTTCATCTTATTCCATGCCTTCTTCTTTTAATTATTCACCTCCTCTTGAATATTCATTCTTTGAGGAGCCAGTTTAGGATATTTTTAGGAGGTTATCGAAGATGAGGATCCTATTCACACTATTATTCCACTATGCCTAGGTGGGATCATACTATAGTTTCTAATGAAACACCATTCATACAAGATATTCCACCTATTCAACATAGTCATGCATATTTTATAGGTATTAGACTTTTGTGTTAGGCAATCTCTAGGGATCCATAGTCTTTTTCATAAGTTCACGGGATACAAGAGTGGGATGATGTGATGATAAATGAGTATTCTTCATTGATGAAGAATCATACTTTATATTTGGTCACTCTTACTAAGGGAATAAATTTGGTTAGGTGAAAATGGATTTACCACATCAATTATGTAGTTGATGGGTCCATTGATAAGTATAAGGCATGCCTTGTTGTAAAGGGTTTCTCACAGGTCAAAGGTATTGACTACTCTAAGACTTTTTTCCTATTACCAAGATGGATTATATTCATTATACTTTATCTTATTATATCACATGGTTGGATAGTATATCATATGGACATTACAAGTGATTTCTTACATGGATACTTGCATGAAAAAAACTATATGGCTTAGCCTGTTGGATTTTTTAACTATTCTTCTCTTGTTTATCAACTTAAGAGGTCTTTTTATGGTCTCAAATAGGCCCCTCAAGATTAATATGAGAATATGAATTCATTTCTTCTCTCCACTAGATATATTCACTACAACATTGATCCCATTGTCCATATTCGATTTATTAGATAGGACATTGTTATATTGGTCTTGTATGTTAATGATTTACTTCTCACATGTAGCTCCTGATTTTAAATTTAGACTATTTAGTAGGCACTTTTAGCATAGTTTGACATGATAGATCTTAGCCTTTTTCATTTCATTTTTATTTTATAGATTTCATATTTTGATACAGGGATTTATTTGAGTCATCAGAAGTAAACACTTCATCTTCTTCAACATTTTGGCATCGCTTATTTCAAGCCAAGTCCTCCTTTTTAGTCTGAAGTGACTCTCACTATCTCTTGTACTACTCCACTTTGTGATCTTACATTGTATTGGTAGATAGTTGGGAGTCTTATGTATTTGACCCATACTCACCCTAACATTTCATTTATATTTGGGCTTGTATATAAGTTTACACATGACCATCATGATAGTCATTAGCATGCCACCAAGAGGATTTTATTATATCTGTAAGGCACTACTCATTTTGGAATACACTACACCAGGGGTTCTACTTAGTTGGTTGGATATAGTGATTTAGATTGGGTTGATTTTATTGATGATAAGCATTCTACTTTTGGATACATCTTTTGTCTTGGTTATTCACCTATTACTTAGTTGTGCAAGAAGAAACATGATATTGCACTTTCATCTATAGAGGCTGAGTATATGAAAATAGTTATAATGATTTAGTAGGTTCTTTATCTTTGTTAGTTATTAATAGAGATTGGCTTCATGCAATATTCACCTACTATACTTTGGTATGACAATTAGAGTGTAATTCACATATTTCACAACCTAGTTAAGCATCAACAAACCAAGAACATTGAGATACATATGTACTTTATTTTTCACCACATTTAGGATGGATTTCTTAGCTTGGAGTATATTTTTACTTAGCATTAGGTTAAAGACATCTTCACAAAGCCTTTTTCATCACTTCATTTACTTGAGTTGCATGGCATGCTTAAGGTTTTAGAAGTTATCCTTAGGGGGTATTCATGAGGACATCTTCTATCTTCATTTCATGGATATATATTATACATTAATACCTTATCAAGCCTCATTATTGGTAATCATATTATGGATATGCCACTATTTCTTTTTTTTCTTTTGATATCCCCTAACTTCACTTGAGGGTAAGGTGGAAGGTGGGGGGGGTAAAGAGGGGTGTTAGAGTATGTATTTCTCATGTTTGTTAGTGTATTATCTAGTTATTTCATCCTTTTATGAGTTTGTCCTATGTGGGGATTTATCTCACATTGACTAGTTAGGCTAGTTATATGTTTTTCCTTGCCTATTTATGCAAGAACTTTTATTTGTACTAGCATATAATATTGTTGAAGAACACTTGATTCACTTTGATTTTCAATCAATTATCTATAGTTTCATGTGTGATGTTCTTAGAGTTATCACTTTTAAGTCTTATGTTAGAATGATTATTTGCCATTATTAATATTGACCTAGTGTACTTGATAATTTAGAGAACTAGTAGGTATTCAATAATGAACAACAAACCATTTCCTTTCTTAAATTTTTTTATATTTTTATAAATTTATACTCTGAAGCTAGTGATTCATCATACATGGAATCTTATTATCAAACTAAAAAATAATGCATTATTGAAAAACAAGTTGAATAAGGGTTAATCAAACTAAAAGGAAATAATATTCTTAAAGGCTTGGTCTCATTAGAATAACTTTTTGATCAACATGATAGGTTCATCAAAAATAAAATATAGAAAATTTCCCTCAATTTAGCAGACTATGAGAAAGTGAACATTTGGTCTGAAGAATAACCCAGACTTGTTAACATTGAAAAATGTTGTTTACCAAAATAATAGAGAATTTTTTGAGCTTAATTTATAAATTATTTCATATTCGTATGAATATTTAAATATTTTTGTCTGAAATAAATGCAACATATAGTTCCTCAAAAACCTAAGCTAGGCCATTCAATCAAAAAAGATACAATATAATATGAAGATTGTAGGAAAAATTATGTAGAAATAAGGAAAATGTTAATGAATGAATTATTTTCCACATTTATCATTCAACTTGGATTAATAATATAGTCCTAGTTTGTAAAAAATGGATAAATTAGGATTTGTGTATATTCCAAGAATTTAAATCAGGCCTCTCTTAAAGACAATTATCCATTTCCCATCATGGATAAAGTGCCTCAGTCAGTTACAAGTTCATAAATGTTATAAATGTTGGATGGTTTCTGAAGTTATAATTATATTGAGGTTTATAAATAAGATCAACACAAAATATATTTTAAACCCCATGGGTAACTTTTACATATCGATAAATGCCATTTGGATTGATTAATACATGAGCTACATTTTATAGAGCTATTGATCTGACATTCAAAGATATAAAGAATAAGATAATTCTAGTTTACATAGATGATATAACAATGCTTAAAACAAGAGAGAAGATCACTATGAACACATTGAGAAAATATTCTAAAAGTGTCGATTACATAGTATCTCTATCAACCCTAAAAAGTCTATTTTTGGGGAAACTAAAGGGAAACTTCTCAAACACATTATCTTCAAAGAAGAGATCAATATTTATCCAAAATAAGTTAAATCAATTCAAAAATTATCTTTTTCGACTAGTAAATTAGGAGTACATTTATTTATTTTTTTTAAATTCCAAAGAGATTTGTTCTTGATTTTGTAGAGCTCACTAGACATATTTCTGAGATGATGAAAGGAAAACCTTACTTCAAATGAAATAATGATGGAAAAGAATATTTTGAGAAAATAAAAACTAATATTTCTCATACACCAACTTTGGTTTTTTCAAATTTGAAGAAAGAGTTCATCATTTATTGTTATGCCTCAGAACATACTATATCAACCATATTAATTTAGAAGAATGATGAATGCATTGAGTCTCCTATTACTTTCTTGATTTGTAATATGAAGTATTATGAATTGAAATATTATCTAGAAGAGAAGCATGCATATGCAATTGTAAAAGATGTCAAATAGTTGAGATATTATATTCTACATTCACATTTTATTGTGATGTTTTTGAGTATAACCATGAAGTATATTCTAACTCAACAAGAACCAAGGTCTAAAAGAGGTAACTATATAACTAAGGTTCAATAATATGATCTCAAAATAGTGAAACAAAATTAGTTCAAGGAAAAGGATTGTGTCAGCCTATAATAGAATAGAAATATTCTTAGGTAATCTCTTCAATAAGTATTGATAATCAAAACAAATAAGATCTTCCCTCTATCCTTTTTTAAATTATATTAATGAATGGTTTTCAAATTTTTTATTTTTTTTGATATATGGAGAATGTCTATCTGATTTTAATACTAAACAAAGAAAAATGCTCAAGTTGAAAGCCAAAAATAGATAATATGTGATGGTAAATTATTCTAAAAGAGTATTGATGGATTTTTATTAAAGTGTGATGACAATGAATAACATAATATCTTACAAACCTTTCATGATTAAGCTTGCAGTGGACACTTTTTCCTTTAAGAGATCATTACTATTTGACAACACTATTGAAGGACTCATATGAATGGATAAGGAAATGTGAAACTTGTCAATAATTCATTGAACAACCAAAGCTTGTATCATTTCCTCTTAAGCCTATAATAATAGAGCCTTTCCAACAATGGGGATTTGATTTTTTAATAACTATGAATCCTCATTCAATTACAAGATACACACATGTTCTTATTACTAAAAATTATTCTACCAAGTGGGTAGAAGCCATCCCAATCAAAGAAATAACGTCATAAGTTGTTTGTAATTTCATTAAATAAAACATCATTGTAAGATATGGTGTTCCAAAAAAAAATAGTAACATATAATGCTTCAAATTTTCTTCTTTAGAGTTGATTGAATTCTACTATGGTTATGAAATATCATTGCCCCAGTCTTCAAATTATTACACATAGGGAAATGATCAAGCTAAATCTAGTAATAAGAACTTGGTCACCATCATTCCAAGTTGGGTGATGAGAATGAGAGAAATTGGCATAATAAGTTGTATGATTCATTGTGGGAAAATCACAAAACATTGAATAAAGCCATACGTATGTCTCTATTTCAATTTCTCCATGGGATTGATGAAACAATTGTAATAACACTTGAAATACTTGTACTTTAGTTCAAAAGGACCATTAATAATCATAACTTTGAAATTTTTTTGGATAAAATAATTATCTATTTGAGTAAACTTAAAGAAGATAGATCTCGAGTTGTTGATATAATTTCCAAGCATCAGACTCAATTCAAAGTTCTTTTTGACAAAAAAGTAAATAAAATGTATTTTTAGGTGGTATATCTTGTTATATTTTGGGATAATTGTATAGAACCAAAAATAATTCATGGAAAATTTGACTCCATATGGATGGGCCCCTTCAAAATTAGGCACTTCTATGAAAATAACACTTTCTATTTAACCTATCATGATGGCACACATTTTCCATTGCCTTATAATGGGAAGTATCTCAAACATTACTCTGAGTAAAATTATGATTGTTATCTACATATAAGTATGTATATAATATTTTTGGTTATGTTTCCCTTTATGCTATCCTTTTGGCTTGGTTTGTGTTGTGTCATCTTGTTTCATGTCTTTCTCCCTATAAGTTGGTTATCTTGCTTATGTAATCTCCTACTTTATCCCAAGTCTATCTTTTTATCAAAATTCAAATGAATGTATAACCCAATGGAGATGCACTTGTATATGAAACTAAATTTTGGAATTATTCTCTCATCCCCTGTAGTTTAAAGTCTCCAATTAGAGCTAGTTATACCAGTTATTTTAACAATGGTAAAAAAACTAAAGTTTTAAGTATTTTTATTATAAATGGTCAAGAAAATTCAAAATAATTCAAAGTTGGTCAAGGTAAAAATTCTTATATTAGATAAAATTTATCTTCACGAGATCAAATTATGTAAAATATTGAAAATTATTTAAGTCTATGTTTTTATTTTGCAAATTCAAAATGTGTTCATGACCCTACCATATTTTAATGCTAGTGAAAGCATGAACCTAAAAACCTAAGAGGCCTATCAGAATCCTAATCAAAATTTAATAAGATTGATATCATATCCCTTAGAACTCTATCAGCATTATAACAACATCCAAAAAACCCACAACCTATGTAGACACACTCATCACATCTTGAACTATCTACCAACAACATTATTAGATCCTAAACTATTTGAGAGCAAACCCTAGACTTTCAACCATTGATGGTGTTGAACCCTATACACGTGTGAGAATTTTTATGATTTTGTTAAGTATTATCATCCATTATCATCATTGTTAGGATAAAATGAATGTGGAATTATCCTCTATTAAGTTTCAATTAAATGTGGAGACTATGGAAATAGAAATTAAAACTTGAAAATAAAAATAAAAATGGAAATACAAATGCAAACCATAACACCAAGATAACATGGTTCACCCAACTTGAGCTACATCCATGAAGAAGTTTTTAGCTTTATCTATTACATTAGAATATTGGATAATTAAAACCATGATAATAAACATATCACTCACACTATCCTCACTCTCCTACACCTATTTCTTCTTCCTTATAAACACCAATGTTAAAAAAAATATTAAAATTAAATTACATGTATAAAAATGAACCCTTTTAAAATGGCTAAGTAAAATCCCATACTTAAATCCAAATAAAAATGAGAAAAAATCAAAACTTAGGAGAAAACACATGTGAGAGGGAAAATTTTGACCCACCCCTCATGACATCACTATTGAGCAATACTATAAATGTGGGATCATCATTCAAGTCATTCCTTCAAAGAACATCTCATGATGCTTTGTTGACTTCTTCCCATGTGCTCATAAGTGGCACATCCCACTCTTCATGTGAAAATATAAAGGGGTCAAAAGATACCCAATTAGGAATAGTACTTGTTTTCACTACCCCACATGTCTCCAATCATCTTTTGAAGATTCCAAATGACTTTTTCCTTTCTCCCTTTAGACATAATCATGGCTCCACCAAATGAAACACCCACATATCACTTTTGACTTTCTCCTTTGGACATAATTGTGGATCCACCAAATGTAACGTCCCATATATCACTTTTGACTTTCTCCTTTGGACACAATCATGGCTCCACCAAATGCAACATCTCGCATGAAAAGCCAATGAAGTTTTAATTCAAAAAATTCTTCATAGTGGAGAAAAATATCCCACTCTACCTCATGCCTTTGTGGGTCTTGCCACATCACCTTTGGAGCCACCTCGCTACCTAATCACACATACACATCACCCATGAATATTAAAAGTGAATAGTGCCAAATGAATCATGTTTGTGTGAATAGTAACTTCATACCTAATAATTTTCCCACTTGAAGTTAGTATTCACAACTTCCCACTACTACACTCACTACACAAACTTATCATCCCAATCTTCCTCATCCACGAAGACTAATTGAAGTTGAAAAAAATTTAAATTTACTCTTGTGATTATCTTGGTCAACATATCAGCATGGTTTTAATTCATATGTATCTTCTCCATATTCAATTATTTATCCTCCAATACTAACCAAATGAAGTGATACCTCAACTAAATATGCTTCATCTTAGAGTGAAATATCAATTTTTTTACTAAGTGAATGGAACTATGATTGTCACTAAAAAGTAACCCTTTTCCTTGTTAGCCTCCTAACTCCTCCATCAATTTTTATATCCTTATCATCTCCTTTCTCACCTCCATAGCTGTAACTTAGTCAGCCTCTATGATATAAAGCATTACCATGATTTTTAGATGTGAGATTCAACTCACTACTATACCGCCCATAGTAAATACATACCTGATAGTGCTCCTCCTACCATCTAAATCTCCTACCATGTCTAAATTAACATATCCATATAGAACAACATCCAATATACCATAACACAAAACTAAATCCATGATCCCTCTTTGATACCAAAGAATCCACTTAACTTATTACCAGTGTTCCTTTCTTGGATTACTCATGAATCTCCTCACCACTCCCACTGCATGTGCAATGTCGGGCCTTTTACACACTATAGCATACATCAAATTACCCATTACTAATGAATAATGGATTTTCTACATGCGATTCATTTCTTATTTTATCTTGAGACGTTGCTCCTTTGTCAACTTGAAGTAGCCCACTAAAGGTGTCCCAATAGGTTTTGCATTATGTATGCTAAACCTCTCCAGCACTTTCTTGATGTACTCCACCTGTGATAGTGTCAAACACCAATTCTTTCCATCTCTAGATATTTGCATCCTAAGGATCTATTTTGTAGCACCTAGAACCTTCATAGCAAAATAGTCACCCAATTGTGTCTTGAGTATATTAATATCCCACATGTTAGACCCTACCACCAACATGTCATCTATATACAAAACTATTATAATATAGGTGCCATTATCAAATATTTTGAAGTACACATAATTATCATAATGACATTGAGAATAACTTTGTTTTAAGATGAAAATATCAAACTTAAGATACCATTGTCTAGAATCTTGTTTAAGGCCATATAATCTCTTCATTAGTTTTCACACTAACTCATCCTTACCACTGACTTCATAACCCTATGGTTACACCATGTATATCTCCTCCTTCAAGTCATCATGAAGTAATGTAATTTTCACATCCAACTGTTCTAGATGCAAATCTTCTACTACAAATATACTTAAAACATTTCTAATAGAAGTCATTTTAATATTAGGAGAAAAAATTCCATCGAAATCTATACCTTTCTTCTATGCAAACCCTTTCACCACCAGTCTAGCCTTGTACTTCTTTTTGTCACCATCTTTATTCAACTTGTAAACCCACTTGTTCTATAATTCCATCTTGCCCTTTATAAGCTCAACCAAATCCCATGTTTGATTTTTCATGAGAGATTCATAGTCCTCATCCATAGCCTTCTCCCATTTTTCCTTAGCATCAACTTGCACTACTTAAAATCTCTTTGGCTCACCACCGTTAATAAGTAACCAATAATTCAATGAAGGAGAAAATCATGTAAGTGGTCTACCTATTCTTGTATATCTTCTCATAATAGGATTTTGGTGTTCTTATTATTGCTAAACATTTTGTATTGGTGCCTTTAAAACATTTTCATTTGTGATGTCCTCCAACTATGTATTATTCCTTGGCTTCTTCTTTCTTGTTTTCTTGCAATTGATCCCTATATATGAATTTCTCATTGAATATCACATCTCTACTCTTGATGATTTTCCTATCTTCCTCATTCCATAACTAGAATCCAAAGTCATCAGTACCATAGCCAATGAAAGTACATTTCTAAGATTTAGTCTCTAACTTGGACCTATTATTTTTATCATTAAATACAAAAAACTTCACAACTGAAAACTTTTAGAAAGGAATAGTCAACCTTCTTACGACTCCATGCCTACTCTAGTATACCACCATCTAAGGCTATTAAAAGTCCTCTATTTAATAGGTACATGGATGTATCAACTGTAACCACCTAAAATTGTAATGGTAGCCCTACATGTAACCTCATGCTCCTAGCATTTTCCATGATTGTTTTATTCATCCTCTCTAACACATAATTCTACTATGGTGTTCTTGAAACTATTCTATGCCTTTGAATTCCAATATGTGAATAATAGTCATTAAACACATTACTAAAATACTCCCAACCATTATCCAACCTGAGGCATTTGAGCTTTAAATCTATCTCATTTTCAGCTAAAGGTCTCCATCTCTTGAATGTGTCAAAGATATCAAATTTATTTTTAATTTAATAAACCCAAACTTTTCTAGTAGCATAATTAATAAATGTGACATAACACCTTGAACCACCAAGTGAAGATACCTGAGTGGGTCCCCATACATCCATATACACAAGCCCTAACTTTTATTAACATATTATTGTAATACCTCAGGTTATTTGCTAAAGTATAGTCCCTATGCATGTGGTTATAGTGATTTTAACCACTTAGGTAAATAGGTTACATGGGCCTAGCTATTTTATGCTACTCAATGTTTATGGTTCCACCTAGGTCCCTAATTTTGGGTATTTATTTTATGCCTATATAATATTATTTTATTTATTGTTTATATACACCAATTAATTCATTTCTTCATCTCTTTATTGAATCTAATATGGTAATCAGAGCTTGTAGTTTAGGAAGCTTGGAAAGAACCCTATGAAACAAAAGAGGATGGTCTTGTAAGGGAGTGTGAAGCCCCTGGTGGAGAGATGTGAGAGGAATAAATTTATTTTTTCATCTAGAATTTGTCTACTAGATTAGATAGACTTAAATTCTATTGAGTATTTTGTCCAAAAATTGCATTTGAAGTTTTTTGGTTGGTCATTTTCATATGGTTTGGGAAGGAGACCAAATTTTCATTCAAGCACTTTTATTGGTGTGTGAGGGATCTAAAAATTTATATTTTTTAAGAGAGGCTCATTGGATCTGATAGCATCTAATTTGGCTAAGTAGTTTATCTAGAATCTACATTTAAAGTTTTGTAGTTTGGTTAATTTGCATAGGTCATTTTTTGTTGGTTGATTTACTTCATGCAAGATTTTATGCTAAGTTTAATTCCAACCAATTACAAATAAGGTGATTTTTTTTAAATTGTAAAAATCAATTTTTTTTTTCAAACTTTAGAAATTGATTTTTACCAAAGGCTTTGCCTGGAGGAGCACATTTTATTATGTTGGGAGATAACCATAAAGCCAAATCAGTTAAAAACTTCACTATTTTTTGGGTTCTGTATTTGAATGTTGATGGAGAAGAAATTTTTGAAATCAGATTTGTATATCCCCTAATTTAATTATTTTTGTTTATTTTTTAGTATTTTTAAAGATGAAAAGTTTAGAATCTCTCAAATGGTGTTGAGTTTTTTAAATAAAAACTAGAGGTATTGACTAGTTTGTGATTTGAATTAGTAAGGAGGAGGAATTTTGTGTAAATTAATTATAGTTTTTTTAATTTATATATTTTTTGGGGAAAATTAGGCCAAAATGACTAGTTTACAATACCTTTTATTGTCAGATTCACAAAAATTGAGAGGCAAAAATTTTAGTTTGTGGGGTCACAAGGTTTTGATGATATGTGAATATCAAAAATCTTGCTCAAATATTGCTCAGTAAAGAGCAAAGGCCTACCACTAGTAATGATGACTATGATAAATGTCATCATGAGGCTCTTATGTTGTTAAAACTATCAGTAGTAGACAATTTAATCTTTGAGGTCAGAAATGCAACTAGTGCATCAGCTTTGTGGACTAAGCTTACTTCTAAATATCAAGGTTCTAAAACTAATAGGTTATTGTATTTTAAGATTTTATTATTTTACACTAAGATACAAGAAGGTGACTCCATTTCTATGTTTTTGTTGTAAATCAAGGACATCAGTGATTAGTTGAAGGTTATGGAGAATCCTATTGATGAGAAAGATTTGATTGCTCTGGTTATGAAAAATCTTCCACCTTCATTTGAATCTTTTATCAATTCCTTACACATGATTACTGAGATGTAAATTTTGGGCTTTAAAAAGTTGTCCATATTGTTATTATAGAAAAAGAGATGACAGGAACAGATAGTGTTATCTACATCTATTTTTATAGAGAGTGCATTCTTCATCAATGGAAAGGGTAAGTAGTTTGGTAAAACTACTAGTTCTCCAATAAAAAATCCATAAGTATGTGGTTCTATTAAGATATTTAAGTGGAAATTTTTTAACTATAAGCAACCTGTTCATCTTAAAAAAGATTTCAAGAAAAGACAACAAGATACGGCTAATGCTAGAAAGAAAGCTCATCATTTGAATATAGCTAAAGGTGAAGGTGAGGAAACATCTCTTGATTTTGATTTCATGATTTCCAATGGTAATTCTATAGTCGATCGAGCTTGGTAATTTTATTTAGGGGCATCTCTCCATTATACATTCCATAAGGATTGGTATGTGAGTTTTATTGAAAATTATAGTAGTAATGAATCTATATCTTTGGAAGATGGTAGAACTCATTTTTTGAAGAGATATGGTAATTTTTAGATCATTTTTAATGATTTAGTTTTGTATACATTTAATAATTTTAGGTATGTGCCTGATATGAACAAAAATCTACTTTCAATTATTGAGATCACTATAAAATCTGATTTTGTTGTAAAATTTCAAAAAACAATAATGTTTAATCACTACCAGAGATAACAAGATTATTACTATTGGGATTAGTGAGAAAGGCTTGTATAAACTTACAAATCAATAGATGGTAAATGAAAGTGCACTTATAGCTATTGATAGCACAAGTCACTATAGCATGAAAGGTATGGGAATTTGAATTTCCAATATTTGAATACATTGAGAAAGACTAAGATGGTTAAGGGGATTCTTTCTATTTAGGATAGTCATCATGTATGTATTGAATGTTAGTTTGGGAAGAAAGTTATATATTCATTTGATGTTGGTAAAGCTTTGAGATCCAATGGAGTATTGGATCTGGTACATGTGGATTAGCATGGTCTAATGCAGATACCTACCCCTTCTGGATCTCATTATTTTTTGTTACTAGTCAATGATTTATCTAGGAAAAAGTGGGTATACTTTCTAGTTATAAAATATGATTATTTTTCTAACTTCTTTACTTGGAAATCTATGGTTGAAAAATAGGCAAGATCGGTTAGTGAAATCTCTTAGAATGGAAAATGGGGGTGAGTTCATCTCAAAAAAAATTAAGGATTTTTGTGCCACTAAAGGCATACATAGAAATTAAACTACCCCTTATACTTCATAGCATAATAGAGTTATGAAAATGTGAAATAGGATGGTGATGGAGATGGCTCGTTATATGGTCCAAAGTAGAAATGTCTCATATAGATATTGGGTAGAAGTAGTGAATATGGTAGTGTACTCCTCAACATAAGTCTTACAAGATCATTAGATAATATGAATCTAAAGGAGGCTTGGTTAGGCTGAACTGTAGATTTAAGAACTTTTAAAATTTTTGGTTTTGTAGCTTTTACAGTTATTTCTAGTCAAAAGAGAAGTAACTTGGACATAAAAAGCAAAGCATACATGTTTGTTGCGTATAATTACTAGTCAAAAGCCTATAGATTACTTGATGTTTATACTAATAAATTTGTGATAAATATAAATGTCATAGTAAATAAACAAATACCATACTTCACAACCATTGGTATAGTTTTAAATATTGAGTCATTATTTTTTTCTAATGATTCTATTATAAGTTGTGATGTGAAAGCTAAGCAAGATTCTAGTTTATCAGTAAAATCACATTCTAGGGAGGGAATTATTGTAGGTCATTGTGAGGTTCTAACCAAAAAACTAGATAATCCAAAGTGGTATTATGCCACAATATAAGCACTAAAAGAAGGAGACTTGCCACAAGGTATGGAAGGAAGAATATTGAGATTAGCAAAGCAGTTTGGTAATAGAGGTGAGCATGACAATTTTGATCTAAAAACTATTGTTTCACATGTATTTGAGCATAATTATTTTTTAGAGGCCAAAGGGAAGAATGAGTTGGAATAAACTATGTAATTGTAATATGATTCCTTGATGAAAAACATGACTTGGGAGCTGATAGAGCTACCATTAAGAAAGATATCCATTGGTTGTAAATGAATTTACAAAGTAAAATGTAAAAAAAATGGTTCCTTAAACAAACACAAAGCTATACTTATTGCAAAAGGTTATGCACAAGAGGAAGGGGTGGATTATGAATAGACTTTTGATCCTAATACAAACATGGTAAATTTTCATTTGATTGTTGCTATTATTGCTCAATTTGGATGGTAGGTGCACCAAATGGATGTCAAGAGTGCTTTTTTGAATGGATATCTAGAGGAGGAAGTCTAAATGGTTCAGTGATAGAGTTTTTAGGTTCTTGGTAAGGAACATCTTGTTTTCAAGCTGATCAAGTCCTTTTATAGAGTTTAATAGGCTCTTTGAGTTGAGTATATGAAGATAGATTTAAACCTTAGGGAGTCTATTTTCAAAAGTTGTAATTTTGAACCAACTCTCTATGTATAGGTGTCTGGTGATGATATCTTGATTCTCATTATATATGTTGATGATATAACCATCACTAGGAGTATTTCTAGTTTCATACATAAAATGAAGTCTAATATTTGTTTTACTTTTGACATGACAAACTTAAGACTACCAAAATATTTTTTAGGTATTGAGTTTTGGTAAGGTGATTGTGTTGTATTCATGTCATAGAACAAGTATGTCAAATAATTATTGGAAAGATTTAAAATGATGGATTTTAATCCAACTCACATACTTATGGAAGTTGGAGCTAATATTTCAACTGACACTGCTTCACCTCTGATCAATGAAACAATGTATCAATAACTGGTGGGTAATCTCATTTACTTCACTACTACTAAATTGGATATTTGTTTTGAAGTTACTTTTCTATCCCACTTCATTTCTAAACCATATTAATTACATTGGTTAGCTAAAAAATAAGTATTAAGATATGTTAAAGTTACTCTTGACTTTGGTATATTGTATAAAAAGTTTGTAGATTTTGAGCTTTCAAGAAATTCTAACTCTAATTAGATAAAATCAATAGATTCAAAAAAATATACAACATGCTATGTATTCACTCTTGGTTTAGGTGTTTTCTAATGGAAGAGTAAACTACAAACTATAGTGGTATTATCTTCAATAGAATAAGAATATAAAATTGTGGTCAGTGCAGGTTGTAAAACTATGTGGATAAATAAAATCTTAAAGGATCTTCAATTTGAGTCATCAAAGCCTACTCTGATTTTTGGTGATAACTAATGAGGCCAATAATTTTTCTATTTATAACCTCATCCATATCTACTTATATATCTTTTGCCTATATGAATCCCTAGAATTAGCCATGACTTATGTAAATGAATAATTGAATTAATGATTATATGTGTGCATTAATATATACATGTTACATTATGGATTAATGATACTTTTTATTTGATTAGATTATACTTTTGTAACCTTATTTAATAAATTTTTTAAGGGTATAATAAGATTTTAAGAATATTTATTAGTCATAACACTTATAGAGAAGCCTATAGAAAAAAGGGATTCTATCCCATAGTAACTATCAATCTACAATATTTCTACCTATAGGTTGCCTATAAAAACTATAGGATTTCACCTATAGGTCAATTGTAGTAACTAATAAACTAAAATATTTACACCTATAAGTTACCTATAGCAATTACAAACTTACACCTACATGTGCCTACAACCACTACATAGAACAAATCATTGCTTTAATAATAAGTAATTGGGTTTTAAGGACACATATAGCTATCTTACAAACAAAGTAAATGATTGAAGAGGATCCTCCATAATAGTTTTATAGACCCTTCACATGAATTGAAACTTGGATGTGCTACCAAAGGATGAATAAGACAAGGATAATAGAAAGGAGAAAAAGAAGAAAAACAACAAAGCAACATATATTGTCCTTTACCCAGTCAGGCCTAAAAATAAGTAACTTTAAGTTACTAACCACCTAAAGTTGACTGGGTTAGTTGCAAATTATTTGTACCTTTCCTAGTTTAGTGTTTTTGGTTGGAACTAATAAACTACGTTATGTATTTAATGGTAGAACTTAGATTAGATTAAGGATGATGGAATTGTAGAAAGTAAATGCATTCTAATTTTTGGAATATTATAAACTACTATAGCAATCTTTAATTTCTATAGATTTGGGTAATGAAAAGGCTAATTCTATAAGAAGCTTTTGTAATTCTCTCTGAGAAAGATTGGAACTCAGTTCTGAATGAGGAGGGCCCCCTTGGAAGGAGTTGTAATGAATATCCTAACCCTTCTTCGATTAAAGTGTATTATGTGAATTGATTTCATTACTAGTTTGATTATATGAAGTGTGATGCATGTGTGAATCATAAGTGTGAAGAATTTTGACATTTTATTATATTAATTTCCTTTTATATCTATATGGTGATATCAGTTTAATTTCATTGTACTACAACCAACAATTAAGTTAGCCTATAAATCAATAATACATATATAGTTTTGACATCCTTGAAAAGCTTATGTACCTTGGGTTGACAATCAATGTTAACCAAATTTAAAAATTTGGTATTAACTAGGTAATAAGTCTGACCAATATTTTGGCATCATTATTGAGGAGGTTGCCAATTATTAGTTTCTAGATTAATTTTATTGCTTTCATTTCTTTTTTTCTAGATTAATTTTATTGGTTTCATTTCCTACTTCCTATATTAATTTTACCGCTTCATTTCTTGCTTTCTAAAGTAACTTTCCTGCTCCATTTCCTACTTTTTAGAGTAACTTTCCTTCTTTCATTAGATAAATTTACTACTTTCTAGAGATAAAATTTCAATTCATTTTGTTTTGATTTCTGCATTCCTTCATTTTTTTTCATTTTTTTCATTTTTTTTGCTCATTTTGAAACAACCCCTAAAACACAAAATGAATAAAAGCTAACCTTGTGTAGGAAGGGACATGACAATTAAAGGATTAGCTCAATGTTTATATAGAGAGAAAGAGATTCTTGAGGCAGATTCCTACCAACAAGCCACAATTTTCTATTGGGAAAGAACCAAAAGTACCTACATAAACTAAAAATCCTATTGAAAGATATACCATAAGCTAGAGGGCTCTTGAATAAGGGAACACTACAAACCAAAGGAGGTAGCTTGTAGAAGAAATATTATTGGCTTTAAAAATGGAAACATAAGTGGAGGAAGCATTAGCTGAGTTATTATGTAAAAATGAAGGGAAAGAACTACATGAACCAAACACTCTAGAGAGTAACATCAGAATAACATTACAACAAGGCTTTCTTGAACAAATCAAAGAAAGGTTAGGAGAGCCTTCAGACTTTTCATAAATGTTTACTATAATGTTGATCAAGAGATTGATATAGAATTTGAGGACATGATCTTGATTAAATTTGGTATCCATATCACAATAAAATACATCATGAGTGGAGAAGGAGAATTTGTAGAGGACAATAGGGCTCCAAACATAATTACTTTTAAATTTCTTATTCAAGATGTAAAAGGTGTAACACAAATGAAAAATATCCCACCCTTAGTCTTGACCATTTTTATAGGTACATTATAAGAAGATTTAGACACATTTTTTTTCAAATTTGACATCCTCTATAGAAGCTATGACTATAGGCAGGATGCATAAAAATTGAAATTTTCTCCTGCCACCCTCAAAGACTCAACACTTTGCTGGTTCATGGGACTAGATAGTAATTCAATCCATGAGTAGGGAGACATGAAAATGAATTTTTTGGCTAAGAATCAGGCGTATGGATGAGGAAAAAATTATATAAGAAACAACATCTTCAGGATGACTCAAGAAGATGATGAGTCCTTGGAAGATTACATTGAATGATTCATGTTTAGTGTATAGAAATTCAAGTAAAATGCATTAGGAGAAGAGCCTATAAAACTCATCTTCCTAAAAGGAGTCAGATTAGATTATTTGAAAGCCTTGGACCTAATGAGTGGGGTAGATATGTCCCAAATGACATTCTTAAATGTCAAAGAGCTTAGCAAAAATTATTCTAGATCTGTCATAAATAAAGTCAGGGGAAACAAGCATCCACTAGTAGCCATAAGTGGCCTATCAAAATCTAAAGTTAGTAACCAATTACAAGACATAAAATAGGATATCATTAGTCACTTATCTACCCAACTAGATATAATACACACAAGGAAAAAATAAGTAGCCTTGGATCAAGCTTTGACCATCTATTGTCTAGATTACAAGAAGAAGAAGATATACTATAGGTATCACGAGGTTTGGGCTAGAGTAGATAACATCACAATTGAAGAACTAGGAATAGTAGAGATGGAAGTTGTAGAAAGAGATGGGGACCAAGTTTTATATGTTTCATAAATAAATCCATGGGGTTAATGACCATCTTATCTAGGTATGGGATAAAATAAACCTTTTATAAATTCAACCTTTTTCAATTCACAATTTGCAAATACTACTCCCAATTGGACTAGTCCATGGATGAACATCCTACCTCCTAATACCAACTGGTAGCCACCTTAGAAAAGTCACCCCTACACCTCCTTACATCCTCCAAAAAATGTATCCCCACCTTAGATATAAGCTTGACATCCATCCCAAGGCCCAGCCCTCATAAACTAGTGGTAGTAGCCCTAGAAACCCAATCAACCCTGGGAAAACTATCAAGGAGGATTCCCTCTATAGCAATAATAACAACCTCTTGATCTTATGCCCAATACACAAGTTACACCCAAGCCTAATAAGCTCCCTGCCCAACCTATAAATTTTTTTGTAAATAGATCAGTGTAATTGACATTCAATATTGAACATGTTTAGTACCCAATATATACGATGAACATTAACGAAGTTCATCAACATTTAGGAAAAGTTCTACCACCCTAGCCCCACCCATAATAATGGAGACAACTCAAGAAAATCTATAAGATCATGCCAACCCACCTTCACCACTGTAAGAAATTTTTGAACCAGTAAATAAAGCTACTGATGAAGTAACCCCACCATTTCTAAAATATCTTAGAATTCAGTGCCACACAATTGAAACTAAATTTGACTTCATAGGGTATCTCAAGAATCTCTATGTTAAAATTCCTCTCCACTAGGCCATAAAGGATGTGCCCATATATTCCAAAGATATAAGAGACCTATGTCTACATAAACCTAGAAAAAAGAAGGATCCCAATACAGTTCATGTGATTGGCTAGCTACTAGACATTATATTAGAAAACACCCTACTAAAGAAATATTCAGATCTAAGATGCCTAGTAGTAAGAGTCCAGATCCATGACCAATAACTATCTAATACATTGATAGACCTGGGGGCTATAATAAATTTAATAAAAATTGAAACCATGAAAAAATTATAGCCAAATAATATTCATCCCACATCTACAATGCTACAAATAGCTAGTAGGTCTACAATCAGATTGAAAGGAGCCATTGAAGATCTTATCATTACTATAAATTCTTGGGAGTATCTTACAAATTTCACTATGTTGAAACCAAAATCTAATTTGGGTGGATAACCTCTCATCTTAGTATGACCTTGGCTTGACACAATAGATGCCTTCATTAGTTATAGATAAGGTAATACGTTGATATAAAATAACGACTACACTAGGAAGTTTGTCCTCTAGCACAACCATCCTTGGAACTAGAGCATACATTATGGGCTGAAGAAGATGAGACAAAATAGCCTCCCTTGATTATTATATTCACCATATACCATGCACGCACCTTGATTGATCAAGAGGAAGATACAATTATCTCAAATATTCTCTAGAATAATTCTTAGACTAATCCTCAAGATCCCAACAACCTATAATGCATAAAGTGCCTATTTACCAACCTCTAGTCAGAAGATAAATCTAATATATCTATACATGAAACATTTCATTAGTTGTTGCCTCATAACTACAGCCAAACCATATCCCTTAGTAATTTAGAAATGATGAAATCACTCACAAAGCAAATTAAAATTTCTTCAATAAAAACATTGCTTATTAATAACAAGTTAGAGTCAAATGAGGAAAAACACATAGTCAACATGTTGCATGCAAACCAACATAATTTTGCATGGGATTATGAGAATATACAAGGAATTAGTCTATAAATATACACACATCACACACACACACACACACACACACACACACACACACACATAATAGGAGTGGCAACCAATCAGAGAGCCACAATGTAGGATAAATCCAACTCTTAGAGAAATAGTCAAAGTAGATCTGTAGAAAATCCTAACCATTAGATGTATATATTCCATCTCACACACACATAATAGGAGTGGCAACCAATCAGAGAGCCACAATGTAGGATAAATCCAACTCTTAGAGAAATAGTCAAAGTAGATCTGTAGAAAATCCTAACCATTAGATGTATATATTCCATCTCAAATAATGAATGGGTTTCACCATTGTTAATTATACCAAAGAAAAAATAAGAGTGGCATGTTTGCATAGATTAAAGGTAACTTAATATAGCAATGAAAAAGGATTATTTTCCTCTACCATTTACTGATTAAGTACTGGACACACTATCAGAAAAAAATATTTTATATTTTTAGATGGCTTCAATGGTTACACCTAGATTAGAATTAATCATAAGGACTAAGAGAAGATCACCTCCACTTGTCCTTGGGTTACTTATGCTTACATTGTATTACCTTTTAGGTTGTGCAATGCTCTTATAATATTCCATAGAGTTGTCTTGAGTATCTTTTTAGATCTAGCCAATGAATGTGTAGAAATCTACATAGATTACTTAATTATCTATGGATAAACATTTGATGAGTGCTTGAATAACCTAAAAAAAAGTATTCCAACACTATCAAGTGAACCATTTATCCTTAAACCACAAGAAATGCTACATGTTAATGACAGAAAGCATTGTCCTAGGCCACCATGTATCTATTGAAGGAATCAATGTTGACCTTGTAAAAATCATCATAATAAAAAATTTGCTTGTACCTCAAAAATAGAAAGATGTTAGGAGTTTTTTATGACATGTTGTTTTCTAAAAAATATTTATCAATAATTTCAACAAAGTAGGAGCACTATTGTTTACTCTCTGGACTAAATATATAGAATTCATATGGACTCCTAAATATGATGCAACCTTCAAGCAATTAAAGGAATTATCAACCACCACCCCAGTTATGCATGGTATTGATTAGAAACTTCCCTTCCATATTCATATAGATGCTTTAGATACTGCTTTGGGAGTTGTGATAGGCCAAAAATAGGAAGCACTCAACTATGCCATATATTTTGTAAGCAAGAACCTACATGTAGCACAATTAAATTACACAGTCACTAAAAATGATTTCTTGGTAGTAGTTTATGCTATCAACAATTTATATCACTACATAATAGGGTACCAAGTCTTTATTCATATAGATCATTTATCCATTAGGTACCTTATGAAAAAACTAGTTGTCTCAAGCAGAGTGATAATATGGCTACTCTTATTATAAGAATTTGATTTAACTATTGTAGATTAAATTGGTAAGGACAATGTCATGGCTGACTTCCTATCACAATTGCAATATCCTCAAGAGGATACCATAGTGGATGACTCATTTCCATATGAGCACCTATTCTCCTTCACCCTTGCCACACCTTGGTATGTTGATATTGCTAACTACATTATAACAAGGTTACTTCCATAACACTTCCTCTCTAAACAAAAATGAACTTTGATTCAGAAAAGTGGTAGTTATTCTTGGCTATCTAGATTCTTTTTGTATACTAGGCTTGACTCCATCATCATAAGCTATCTCAAAGAAGATGAAATTCTAAATATCCTCAAATCCTTCCATGATGAACCTTATGGAGGGCACTTTATAGCCAATTGTATATTATTAAAAATATTGAATATAGGGTATTATTGGCCCTTAATCCATCAAGATGCAATAAAGTATACAACTCATTGTGACAAATGTCAACATATAGAGAGAGACCCACATGTTTAGATGAGATGCCTTTGCAACCTCAAATGATGATTAAACCATTTGAAAAATGGGGCCTAGATTTTGTAGAATATTTTGATCTAAAATCAAACAAAAAAGAGTGCATCTTTGTATGTACAGATTATGTCACTAAATGGATGGAAGTAAAGGCTCTTAAACATGCCAGGGATGAAAAGGTAGAAGCTTTCCTCTATGAAAAAATATTTACAAGATATGGTGTGCCATGAGAAATTGTCACTGATCAAGGGCCACAATTTATTACTATTTTAATTACCACCCAGTCCAACAATATGATATTAGGCATAATAAATTATCTCCATATCATCCACAATCTAATGGATAGGTGGAAGTCACCAATAGGGAATTAGAAAATATTTTGACCAAGACTGTTAATATGTCCCTTAAAGATTGGGAGGCTAGACTTCCTGAAGCTGTTTGGGCATACAAAATTACATGGAAGACCACTATCGGCTTCACCGCATATGAGTTTGTCTATGAGAAGAAACCTATGTTGCCAATTAAATTTGAACACGATAACTTAAAGACAACATTAGAACATAGGATGGATATATCTAAAGCACAAAAAGAAAGGATTTTGCAAATTAATGCCTTAGATGAATACAAATATCAAGAACTTAAAACACAAAACTTGTATAGTAGTAGTTGATTAGATGATATGACAGGTATATTAAGACTAGGTAATTCAATGCAAGAGATGGGCCCTTCATTTTTATTCAAAATACAAGGATCACAAGGGAAAAATCTAGACCATATGACTTGGTCCATTTGAGATTGAGCATGTTCATGACAATGGAGTAGTATAACTCTAGACCATTGATCTGGTAAGACTCCATCTACTACTCAATGGCCACAAGCTAAAATTGTACAAAAAACCACTCACTCAAGAGGGATTTAGCAAGCATGTAAAAAATTATAAAATAGATTCAATAATGTGTTGGATTAGCATGATGTCTCACTAGTCATAGGGAGAACTAGTCAACAAGTAGATAAAGAAGGAGAGGAGGACATTCTAGCCCTCTTCTGGCATGAAGACTGAGATCTTTGCATAGTCTTTGATTAGTCAAACTCACAATTGACATGGTAAGGACCTAAATAAAAATTCTACTATAGGCAATAGTTAGACTAAAAAAAATCAACAATGAAAACCGTTTTGCTCTTTGTTTGTAGTTTTTGGGGAGAAAACCAGCTTGTTGGCTGCCCAGAACTATAAAACAAGGCCTAACTAAAAAACTAGATTGTTTTCTATTTATAGATAAAAACCAAAAATGAATAACATGGAATCATTTTGAGAAAAAACTTCTCATCTTCTTATAATACATATTTACTTCTAGTTTCTTCCACCCTCCATCTTTAGTAGTTATGGGTTTAACTTGTATTTGTTAAGGGAAAGAAACAACTCTAAAAAAAGGGGATTGTAGATACCCTTGGAATTGATAAGGGCATCTTTGAAATTTCTATAGGCAACATCCATTTTTTGTAGTTACTATAGGAACTCTCACCATTGCTACAAGAACCTTTATCAATGAAGGATTTCCTCTAGTTGTTATAGGATATTCTATAGTTGTTATGGGTACCTTCATCACTATTGGACACAACT
Source organism: Torreya grandis (assembly GCA_037957365.1). Classification (NCBI taxonomy): domain Eukaryota; kingdom Viridiplantae; phylum Streptophyta; class Pinopsida; order Cupressales; family Taxaceae; genus Torreya; species Torreya grandis. The sequence continues at coordinate 90,146 of JARHVA010010536.1, read as the reverse complement.
TTGTAGTGGCTAGGGGCTCAACCTATAATTACTACAAGTACATCCTAACCCCTATACATACCTCTCTAGTATCTATAGGTTAATTCCTCACAAACTATGAGTTATGGCTTTAGCTATGGGTTATTGAGAAATTCATGGAAGACACCAGATAAGCTAGAGGAGGAGTGAAGGAATATTAGAGAAAAAATTTCAAACATTGCTAAGGAATGAACATACCTCTGAATAACAAAGTAAGTGCTAAAAAAAAGGCATATACTTCCAATCTCCATTTAGAGTGTTACAGACCAATTTTTTTGGCTCCAAGGACACAAAAGAACCATTCTCAACTTCTGGTCACTTCATGAAAAATAATTTCACTATGTAAATAGGAGAGATCTAATATTTTTTTAGATCACAAGTCCCAACTTTGATAAACTAGCTTATTTCCAAATTAAAAGTTCACTAAACAAATATTATATTAGCAAACATCATCATTCACTAGGACTAAGACATAAGAGAAACAAGCCATCAATAGGCTCATGTAGAGGAGATCAAGAGAAATAAATGCCATAACCTACCCTCCTTCATGTTTATAAAGGATCTGACTTGTATAATAAAAAAACATCTATTGTAACCACCTTGTGAAAAGATGGAAATAGTCTCTCATACCACTATAAGACCACTGCTCTAATCCTTTGCAAGTCATCATGATTGCATGCACATTGTTGGGGGAATAATTGAAGGACATGATACTATGATCACATAATTACCCAAGGATAACAATACAACAAAATCATGAATACCAAGGTAATAATTTCATGAGGAAATAATAAGCTAAGCTTCCATTCTGGAAAACACTCACATGCTGATTTCCTATACCATAACCCTAAGAACAAATGGTTAAAAAGGTATAGTGTATCTTTTGATCATAGAAAAGAATTTTTTTTTTTTTAATATAGTATGCATTATATTAAAAAATCATATCTAATCATTAAAACATCATTCATTAAGTCTTGTCATGAGTTATGCCACTCACACCTTATGATCCCATCATATCTCTTTGTATCCTATACATAACACATCACTTAGGTATAAGTGACACTTCATGTGGGGGGAAGCATGTTATAGACAATCAATCACAAGCACTCTAGGATAATCCATGTGTGTGGATTGAAAGATCATGATTACACCATAACTACACTGACATTCGATAGAGGATATAATCAATTTTATTTTTTCCCACTTTGAGATCATAGCTCATTCAACCAAAAAAGACCTAAGAAAGATATTGCTATAACTTGAAACCAAAACCACCATTAGTGAAGAAACTTGCTTTGCTACGAGCATAAATCTAAAGGTAAAATTGGGTGTTTTGAAGAGATATCTATTTGAAAAATTCAACAAGAAAATAAACTAGCTAAAATAGGAGGTTAAGTAGTGACAAGGGAGCCCTCAGACCATAAGCAGTTGTAAGGAGACCTAGATATATGAGCCATATTTAGTATGGTTTGATGGGCTACCTATTTTGAGAAACTATAATATTTTTTATAAATTCTCACTAAAGAATGTGTAAGGACTTTTAAAGGATAACATGCTATAATATTTTGCATCACATTTCTAGTTATAGATAACTGGTAAGCTAGGCTTTTGGGTTGCTAAGAATAAGGGAAAACTGGGAAGATAAACCTAATAATCAATTAGCTAGATAACAATTCTATTAAAAAATGAAATGCTAGTGTTAAAGAAAGAATGTGTAGAGAGACTAAGTCTAACCCTAGCTTGGAGATAATTGGTCTCATATATCATCAAATATATGACATGTGAAGGAAGGTACTCTTTGATCTATACTCTCCAATTCAAATTTTTGAATTATTTAAGGCATGGTAGGACTATTAATTTCCCAAACCACTTATGGAATATTCTAAAAAAATGTTTAAATAATACCACAAGGGGTTAGAGAAAGCCTTGTCTCATCATTATTTAATTTGGTTAGTGGTTAAATAAGGAATAAGAAATACTAGAACTGACCTTACTTGAGAACATTTTCTAACCTAAGGACTGGTGAATCTCAACAAGAGAAGGAAAACAATGAGGATGAATCTCCTGAGGGATAGGTACACTAAATAGAAATAGAGGATAGTGTGGGCACTAATACAACTAATCAGCCCATAGCCACTAAAGTTTAATCAATAGTTGTTACGGGCAAGAGAAGATGAAGAAAATTAGTGTTACCTCTTGAGGACATAGAGGATGAAAGTCCACCAAAACAAATTAGTCAAAATATTCCCTCTCTTTTTATTCCAATTATTTCATCACAAAAATTATATTCTTTCACAATTGGTCCTTCAAAAAGAGAAGAAGTTCTTCCATCACCAGTTTCATAGGAAGAGCAGGTTTCAATAGTTCCCCCTCCTAAAAAGAAAAGGAAGACTGGAAGGAAGAAGCCCTCTGCATCAAAGAGAAATAAACCTCTTCTTAGGAGGTCTAATAGAATTAAAAGATAAAATACAACCCTAACATCCTCACCTATAAACATTAGTGAGGATGAAAGGAATAAGGAGCCCATAATTTGTAAGACCTTTGATGGGTTTGAAATGGTAGGGTGGTCTACTGAAGAAGAGTCTGCAAATGAAGAGGAAATACAGTCACCTAAATAACCCAAATTTATAGAGGAAGACATGGATATACTTAAACAAATAAGATATATAAAAAAAACTAAGAATGTTAGATCAACCTATAAAAAATAAAAATTGCTTAAAGAAAGGACCATGGAAGAAGCATCAGATTAAGACACAGATCCTCATGACCAGGAGTTCTAAACTTTGGAACAAGACATGAAAGAGATATATAGGTTGAGAAATAAAATAGCAGAGTTAAAAGGTAAGAGAGGCATAGAAACACTTCTGAGGGTAGTAAAATTTATAGATCCATCTATGAAATAAAAGTCAAGCAAGGAAAAGACATTGGAGGAGGCTAAAATAACTCCCTTAGAAGTTCCTATAGCAGCATCATCCACCTTACCTATAGATGACATTAGTGTACCCCAAAAAGAACTTATAGTAGATATTGTTCTAGAATTGGTACCCTTATACAATAGGTTTTATCCTGTAGAGACCATTGCAAAAGTACCTATAGTAGAAGAAGTGATTGATGTAGACCTCTCAGCTACCAGGCTAGTAGGTAAAATTGATGACCTTTTGAGTTTTCTTGAGGAAAATTTTAGTGATGATGAAACTTATCATTAGTAGTTGATACAAAGGTTTAAAGTATATGTTGAAGCAAGGAATCAACATGAAGATTTAAAGGAAATCTTAGGAAAGGCTAAGATTAAGATCACTTATTTGAAAGAAATGATCACTAACATGCATGAGACCACTGAGATGTTAATACAATGTAGATCACCCTCTAGGGTATATACTGTATAGTTAGAGGAAAGGTGACTCAGATTCAAATATGATAGGATATACAGTGATCAATCCTACATGATATGTGATCCTAAGTCTTTCTTTGATTTCTATAGGCATGGTGACCCTAATTTTTAGCCACAATTGAGTGAGTTTCACATGCATTAGTATGTTGTACCATATGATACAAATTGGAATCCAATTATATACTTAGGGGATGTCTAATTGAATGACGTTACTTCATACATCCTCAATGAAATAAGAATAAAAAAATATTAAGAGGAAAGGTGACTCAAATTCAAATATGATAGGATATATAGTTATCAATCCTACATGGTATGTGATCATAAGTCTTTCTTTGAGGTCTATAGGCATGTCAACCCTGATTTCTAGTCAAAATTGAGTGAGTTTCACAAGCATCAGTATGTTGTGCCATATGATACAAATTGGAATCCCAATATATACCTAGGGGATGTCCAATTGAATGATTTTACCTCACACTTCCTCAATGAAATAAGAAGAAAAAAATAGGTTAAGGACTATCAAGAGAAATAAAAAGAGGACACCCTAATGATTAGGGGTAAATCTACTAATTTAAAAGCTATAATAAATAAATGGATCAATTTTATGAATACAAATACTCCACAAGCATGGGTAATAAATGAAAAAGTAGAGGTCTAGAACCACTACTTGAGCCTTATAGAGGGAGATGGAAAACAAGTTCTTGTTTAATATTTTTTTAGATGGGCAGAGCTTTCAGATGCCCTAAAAAAAAGAGCCTTATTCCCATCATAACTTTAAAGATGCATTACATAGAGTATATATGTACATTGAAATTGTTAGGAAAAGAAGGATAAGTTTTCTGGGGTTGATGTTTCATCCACCCATGTTTTGGTTCTCGATTCTTGATTGGGAGGAAAAAGTGCCAGCTAACAAGGAAGTAGAAAAGAAAAGGTGGAAAATCATAGATGATGCTAAAGGATTTTATAACTTTAATATGATGGATTGCATTGAGCCCTTAGATTTTAAGAAATACTATGGACGCAAAATGTAGATAAAGTGAGGACAAGTAAGAGGTTAAGTATGGGGGTGTGATGAGGCCACTAATTGTTCTATTTATAGCCTCATCCATACCTAGTTATAGATCTTTTGCCTATATGAATCCTGAGAACTATCCATGACTTATGTAAATGAATGAATGAATGAGTTAATGATTATATGTGTGCATTAATATATACATGTTATGTTATGGATTAATGATACTTTTATTTGATTATATTATACTTGTGTAACCTTATTTAATAGACATTTGAAATGTAGAATAAGATAGCAAGAATCTTGCTTGGTCACAACACTTATAGAGAAGCCCATATCAACTACCAAGCTACAAGCTTTCCACCTACAAGTTGCTCCTATAAAATACAAGATTTCACTTACAAGTTACCCATAAAAACTATCAAAATTTAGGATTTATGCCTATAGGTTACCTATAACAATTACAGGCTTACACCTATAGGGGCCCGCAGCCACTACACAGAACAAACCATTATGGTGATAATAAGTTATTAGATTTTAAGGACACATCCAACTATCTTAAAAATAAAGTAAATGATTGAAGAGGATCCTTCATAATATTTGTAGAGACCCCTCACATGAAGTATAACTTATATGTGCTACCAAATGATGAATAAGACAAAGTCAATGGAAAGGAAAAAAAGAAGTAAAATAACAAAGCAAAATTTATTGTCTTTTACCTAGTCAGGCCTAAAAATAAGTAACTTTAAGTTACTAACCACCTAAAGGTTGATTGGGTTAGTTGTAAAGTATTTTTACCTTTTCTATTTTAGTGTTTTTGGTTGGAACTAATAAAACTACCTTATATATTTAATGGTATAACCTAGATTAGATTAAATATGATGGAATTGTAGAAAGTAATTACATTCTAATTTTTGGAATATTGTAATATAATTTAGCAATCCTTAATTTCTACAGATCTAAGTAATGAAAAGGATAATTCTATAAAAATATTTTTTAAGTCGCTTGGAGAAGGATTGAAACTTAGTTCTGAATGAGGAGGCCCCCCTCAGAAGGAGTTGCAGTGAATATCCTAACCCTTTTTCTATTAAAGTGTGTTGTGTGAATTGATTTCATTACTAGTTTTATTATATGAAGTATGATGCATGTGTGGCTCATAAGTGTGAAGAATTTTGGAATTTTATTATAATAATTCCCTTATATATCTATATGTGGAAATTAGTATAAGTTCATTGTAATACAACCAGTGATTAAGTTAGCTTATGAATAAATAATGGATATATAGTGTTGACATCCTTGAAAAGCCTACATACCCTAGGTTGAAAATTTATTTTAAGTAGATGTAAGAATCTATTATTAATTGGGTAATAAGTTTAACCAACATTTTGGCATTATTACCATAGAGGCTGCCAATTATTAGTTTCTAGATTAATTTTACTACTTTCATTTCTTGTTTTCTAGATTAATTTTACTTCTTTCATTTCCTACTTCCTATATTAATTTTATTTCTTTCATTTTTTAATTTCTAGAGTAACTTTCCTACCTTCATTTCCTACTTTTTAGAGTAACTTTCCTACTTTCATTAGATAACTTTACTTTTTTCTAGAGATAAGATTTTAATTCATGTTGTTTTGATTTCTGCATTCCTTCATATTTTTTTTCATTTTTTTAATTTTTTTTTTCTCATTTTGAAACAACCCTTGAAACACAAAATGTAAAAAATAATAACCCTATGCAAGAAGGGACAAGATAGCTAAAGGAGTAGCTCAACATTTATGTAGAGAGAAAGAGATTCTTGAGGGAGATTTCTACCAAAAAATCCACAATTTGCTACTGAGAAAGAACCAAAAGTACATACAACAATAAAAAACTTGCTAAAAGATATACCATAAGCTAGAGGGCTCTTGAATAAGGGAACACTACAAACTAAAGGAGGTAGCTTACAGAAGAAGTAATATTGGCTTTGAAAAAGGAAACAAAATTCAAGGAAGCATTAGTTGAGTTATTAAATAAAAATGAAGAGGAAGAACTACATGAATCAAAAACTACAAAGAGTAACATCTAAACAGCATTCAAGCAAGGATTTCTTAAACAAATCAAAGAAAGCTTAGGAGAGTCTTCATATTTTTCATGCAGTAAAAAGATTTTGGATCAATAGATAAATGTTTACTATCATGTTGACCAAGGGATTGATACATAATTTGAGGACATGATCCTAAGTACCTTTGGTAGCCATATCACAAAAAAAGACATCATGAGTGGAGAAAGAGAATTTGTAGAAGACAATAGGGCTCTAGACATAGTTACTTTTGAATTTCCTATTCAAGATGCAAAAGGTGTGTACACAAATGAAAAATATCCCTCCCTCAACCTTGCCCATTTTTAGAGGTACATTATAAGAAGATATGGACACATTTTTGTTCAAATTTGACATCCTCTATAGAAGCTATGACTATAGGTAGGATGCACAAAAATTGAAACTTTTTCCTACCACCCTCAAAGACTCAACACTTTATGGGTTCATGGGACTGGGTAGTAATTCAATCCATGATTGGGGAGACATGAAAAATAAGTTTTTGGCTAAGTATCAAGAGTATGGATGAGGAATAAATTATAGAAGAACCAACACCTTCATGATGAATCAAGAAGAGGATGAGTCTTTGAAAGATTACATTGAATGATTCATGTTCAATGTACAAAAATTTAAGCAAAGTGCATAAGGAGAAGATCCTCTATAACTCATCTTCCTAAAAAGAGTTAGAGTAGATTGTTTGGAAGCCTTAGACCTAATGAGTGCGGTAGATATCTCTAAAATGACATTCACAGATGTAAAAGTGTTGAGTAAAAATTATTCTAGATCTATCATAAACAAAGTTAGAAGAAACAAACTTCCACTATAAGCCATAAGTGACCTATCAAAATTTGAAGTTAGTAACCTATTAAAAGACATGAAACATGATATCATTAGTCACTTGGATACCTAACTAGATATCTTTCATACAAGACAAAAATAAGTAGCCTTGGATCAAGCATTGACCATCTATTATCTAAATTGTAAGAAGAAGAAGACAAACTATAGGTATCATGAGGTTTGGACTAGAGTAGCTAACATCATAGCTAAAAAACTAGAAGTAATAGAGCTAAAAACTGTAGGAAGAGATGGGAACCAAGTTTTATATGTTCCACAAAGAAATCCATGGGATTAATGACCATCTTATCTAGGTATGGGACAAAATCTACCTTTTAGAAATTCTACCTTTTTCAATTCACAATTTACAAATACTACTCCCAATTGGACTAGTCTATGGATGAACATCCTACCTCCTAATATCAATTGTTAACCACCTCTAAAAAAGCCACCCCTCCACATACTTGTATCCTCCATAAAATGTATACCCACCTTGGATATAAGCTTGGCATCCATCCCAAAGCACACCCCTTGTAAACCAGTGGAAACAACCCTAAAAACCCAATCAACCTTAGGAAAACTATCTAGGAGGATTCCCTCTATAGAAATAGAAACAACCTCCTAATCTTATTCCCAATACATAAGATGCACCCAAGCCTAATTAGCTTCCTACCTAACCCATATAAAAGTTTACAAATAAGTTAGTGTAATCGACATTCAATATTGAACCTGTTTAGTACCTAGCATATACGATGAACATTAATTAAGTTCACTAATGTTTAGGAAAAGTTCTACCACCCCCAATCCCACCCATAGTAATGGAGACAACTCAAGAAACTCTAGAAGATCATGCCAACCCACCTTCACTAATGTAAGAAATTTTTGAACCAATAAATAAAGTTTCTAATGAAGCAGCCCCATAATTTCTAAAACATCTTAGCCTTCAACACTATAAAACTAAGCTTGAATTTGACTTCATAAGGTAGCTCAAGAATCTCTATATCAAAATTCCTCTCTTCTAGGCCATCAAGGATGTGCCCATATATTCCAAAGTTGTAAGAGACCTATGTGTACATAAAATTGAAAGGAAGAATAAGGATCCTAATATAGTGCATGTTATTGGCTAGCTACTAGACATTATATTAGAAAATAGCCTATCAAAGAAATATTTATATCCAAGATACCTAGTAGTAACATTCTAGATCTATGACCAACAACTATCTAATACATTGAGAGACTTGGGGGATCTAATAAATGTAATAAAAGATGAAACCATGAAAAAATTATAGCTAAATAATATTCATCCCACATCTACAATGTTGTAAATGGCTGATAGGTCTACAATCAAACCAAAAGGAATCATTGAATATCTTGTGATTATCATAGATTCTTGGGAGTATCCTATATATTTCGTTATGCTAAAACCAAAGTCTAATTCAGGTGGATACCCTCTTATCTTAGGATGACCTTGGCTTGACACAATATATGGCTTCATCAATTGTAGATTAGGTAATATGTTGATATACAATGGTAACCACACTAATAATTTGGTCCTTTATCCTCCAGCATAGCCATCCTTAGAACTAAAGCATATATTATGGGCTAAAAAAGATGAGGTAGACTAGCCTCCCTTGATTCCTATATTCACCATAGACCATGCATGGACCTTGGTTGATCAAGAGGAAGATAAACTTCTCTCAAATGTTCTCCAGAATAATTCTTAGACTAATCCTAAAGATCCCAACAACATACAATGTGTAAAGTGCCTATTTACCAACCTCCAGTCAGAACATAAATCTGTTGTATTTATATAGGAAAATTTTTATCAAATGTTGAATCATAATTTCAGCCAAAGCAAATCCATTAGTAACTTATAAATGATGAAATCACTCAGAAATAAATTTGAAATTTCTTCATTAAAAAAATTGCTTATTAATAACAAGTTAGATTCAAATGAGGAAAAACACATAGTCAATATGTTGCATGCAAACCATCATGATTTTACATGCGATTATGAGGATATGCAATGAATTAGTCTAGAAACATGCACACATCATATATATATATATATATATATATATATATATATATATATATATATATATATATATATATATATATATAAAATAAGAGTGCCAACTAATCAAACAACCACAATGTAAGATGAATCTAGCTCTTAGAGAAATAGTCAAAGTGGAATTGCATAAACTCCTGACCACTGGATGTATTTATCCCATCTCAAATAGTGAATAGGTTTCACAATTGGTAATTATACAAAAGAAAAAAGGAGAGTGGCATGTTTATATAGATTAAAGGAACTTAATATAACAACCAAAAAGGATCATTTTCCTCTACTATTTATTGATCAAGTACTTGACACACTAGCAGGAAAAAAATATTTGTCTTTTTGGATGGCTTCAGTGGTTACAACCAAATTAGAATTACTCTGAAGGATCAGGAGAAGATCACCTTCACTTGTCCTTGGGTTAATTATGCTTATGATATATTATCTTCTGGGTTGTACAATTCTCTTATAATATTCTAGATAGTTGTTCTGAGTATCTTTTCAGATCTAGCCAATGAATGTGTAGAAATATACATAGATGACTTCATTATATATGGATAAACGTTTGATGAGTGCATCAAGAACCTAAAAAAAGTAATATAATGTTATCAAGAGAACCACTTATCCTTAATCCATAATAAATGCTACATGATAATGATATAAATCATTGTCCTAAGCCACCATGTATGTATCTATTAAAGGAATGAATGTTGACCTTGCAAAAATCAGCATAATAAAAAATCTACATGTACCTAAAAAAAATATGTTAGGAGTTTTTTATGATATGTTGGTTCCTATAGAATATTTATCAACAATTTTAACAAAGTAGTAGCACTATTGTTTCCTCTCTTGACTAAAGATATAAAATTCATATGGAATCCTAAATATGATGTATCCTTCAATCAATTATAATAATTATTGACCACCACCTCAGTTTTATGTGGTCCTGATTGGAAACTTCCCTTCTATACTTATACAAACATTTTAGATATTATTTTGGGAGATATGATAGGACAAAAATAGGAAGCACTCAACTATGCCATAGATTTCATAAGCAAGAACCTATAGACATCATAATTAAATTACATGGTCACTAAAAAAGATTTCTTGGTAGTAGTTTATGCTATCAACAAGTTCTATCACTACATAATAGGGTAATAAATCTTTGTTCATATAGACCATACAATCATTAGGTACCTTATGAAAAATTTAGCCATCCCAAGTAGAGTGATAAGATGGATACTCTTATTAAAAGAATTTGATTTAACTATTGTAGATAAGCTTGGTAAGGACAATGTCATGGCTAACTTCCTATCATAACTATAATCTCCTCAAGAGGATACCATAGTGGATGACTCATTTCCAAATGAGCACCTATTCTCCCTCACCCTTACCAGACCTTAGTATGCTGATATTACTAACTACCTTGTAACATGGCTACTTCATTAACACTTCCTCCCTAAACAAAAAATATCTTTGATCCAAAAAAGTGTTCGGTATTTTTGGCTATTTATATTCCTTTTCTATATTGGGCCTGACTCCATCATCAGAAGATGTCTCAAAGAAGATGAAGTTCTAGATATCCTCAAATCTTTCCATGATGAACCTTATGGAGGGAACTTTGTAGCTAAACATATAGTATTGAAAATATTGAATACAGGGTATTAGTGGCCCTCAATCCATCAAGATGCAATAAGGTATACATCTCATTGTGACAAATGTTAACATATGGGGAGACCCACACATTTGGATGAGATGGCTTTGTAGCCTCAAATGATGATTAAATCATTTGACAAATGGGGCCTGTATTTTGTAGAACATTTTGATACAAAATCAAATAGAAAAGAGTACATATTTGTATGTACTAATTATGTCACTAAATGGGTGGAAGTAAAGGCTCTAAAAAATGCCAAGGATGAAAAGGTGGAAGCTTTCCTCTAGAAAAAATATTCACAAGATATGGTGTGCCATGAGAAATAGTCATTGATCAAAGACCATAATTTACTACTATTTTAATTACCACTCTAGTCAATAGTATGAAATTAGGCATAAAAAATTAACTCCATATCATCCACATTCTAATGGATAGGTGGAAGTCACCAACAAGGAGTTAAAAAATATTTTGACCAAGACTATTAGTATGTCTCATTAGGATTGGAAGGCTAGAATTATTGAAGTTGTTTGGGTGTATAGAATCACATATAAGACCACTATAAGCTTCACCCCATATGATTTGATCCATGGGAAAAAACCTGTGTTGCCAATTGAATTTGAACACAAGACCTTAAAGGCAACACTAGAACTTGGGATGGATATATCTGAAGCACATAAAGAAAGGCTTATATAGCTTCATGCCTTAGATGAATATAAATAATAGGCACTACAGAACATAGAACTTGTATAGTATTAGTGGACTACATGGCATGATAAGTATATTAAGACTAGGTAATTCAATGTAAGAGATTGGACCCTTATTTTTTATTCAAAATACAAGGATCACAAGGGTAAAGTCTAGACCAGATGGCTTGGTCCATTTGAGATTGAGCATATTCATGACAGTGGAATAGTGCAACTTTAGATCATTGATCTAGTAAGCTTCCATCTACTAGTTAATGGCCACAATTTGAAATTGTATAAAAAACACTCACTCAAGAGGGATTTAGCAAGCAAGTAGGAAAATAATTACAAAATAGATTCAATGATGTGTTGGATCAACATGATGTCTCACCAGTCATAGGGAAAACCAACCATAAAGTAGATAAAGAAGGAAAGGAGGACATTCTAGCCCTCCTCTAGCATGAAGACTGAGATCTTGGCATTATCCTTGACCAGTTAAACTCACAACTAACATGACAAGGACCCAGAATAAACATTCTACTAAAGGCAATAGTTAGAAAAAAAATCCAACAATGAAAACCCTTTTGAACATTATTTGTAGTTTTTAGGGAAAAAATGAGCTTGATGGTTGCCCAGAACTATTAAAAAATTCCTAACTAAAAAAATATCTTGCTAGTTATTTATGGATGAAAACCAAAAATGAATAACATGAAATCATTTTAAGCAAAATTGCTCATCTTCCTATAACACGTCTTTCCTTCTAGTTGTTTCCACCCTCCATCTTTAGTAGCTATGGGTTCAACTTGTATCGTCTATGGGAAAGAAACAACTTTGGAAAAAGGGGGTTGTAGGTACAACTAGAGCTATTGAGGACATCTTCATAACTACTATAGGCAAGATTTATTGTCTATAGTTAACTATATGCACACTCAACATTGTTATAAACACATTTATCAAGGAAGAAATTCCTTTAGTTACTATAGGCTATTATGTAGTTTTTATGGGTACCTTAATCACCATTGGTCACAACTTTTTAGTGGTTATGGGCTCAACCTATAATTACTACAAGTACATCCTAACTTGTATATACACCTCTCTAGTATCTACAGGTTAATTTTTCACAAACTATGAGCTTTGGCTTTGGGTATGGGCTATTGAGAAATTTATGGAAGACACTAGACAAGCTAGAGGAGGAGTGAAGGAATATTAGAGAAAAAACTTCAAACATTGTTAAGGAATGACCATACCTCTAAATAATAAAGTAAGTGCTATAATAAAGGCATATACTTTTAATCTCTATTTGGAGTGTTGTAGACCAACATTTTTGGCTTTAGGGACACACGAACCATTCTCAGCTTCTAGTCACCTCACCTCATAAAAAATAATTTCATTATGTAAATAGGAGAGATATATGTTTTTTTAGAGCACAAGTACCATGTTTGATAAACTAGCCAATTGCCAAATTAAAAGTTCACTAAACAAATATTCTATCAGAAAACATCATTATTCACTAAGAGTAAGACATAAGATAACCAAGCCATCAATAGGATCATACAAAGGAGATCAAGAGAAACAAATTCCATCACCCAGCCTCTTACATGTTCATAAAGGATCTGACTTGGATAAAAAAAATCTACAGCAACCACCTTGTGGAAGGATGGAAATAGTCTCTCATACCACTACAAGACCACTACTCCAATCCTTTGCAAGTCATTATGATTGTATGTAGGCTACTGGGGGCATAATTATAAGATAAGATATTATGATCACATAGTTACCCAAGGGTAAAAATACAAAAAAATCATGAATACCAAGGTAATAATTGCATGAGGAATAATAAGTTAAGCTTCTATTCTAAAAAACACTCACATGTGGATTTCCTATGCTACAACCCTAGGAATAATTGCTAAAAAAGCTATAGTGTATCTTTAATTCATAGAAAAATACTTTATTTTTTTAATATAGCATGCATTATATTAAAAAAATATCTAATCATTAAAACATCATTCATCGAGTCTTGTCATGAGCTATGCCATTCACACTTTCATAATGACCCCATCATATCTCTTTGCATTTTATACATACCATATCACTTAGGGACAAGTGACACTTCATGTGGGGGTAATCATGCTATTGATAATCAATTACAAGCACTCCAAGATAATCCATACATGCAGATTGAAATCCCATGATTATGCCATAACTACACTAACATTCAATAGGGGAAACAATCAATTTTATTATTTCCCACTTTGAGATCATAGCTCATTCAACAAAAAAAAGACCTAAGCAAGATATTGCTATACCTTGTAATCAAAACCACTATTAGTGAAGAAAATTGCTTTTCTATAAGCAAAAATCTAAAGGTAAAATTAGGTATTTTGAAGAGATGTATGTTTGAAAAATTCAACAAGAAGATAAACAAACTAGAATGGGAGGTTCAATAATGAGAAGGGAACCCTCATAGCATAGGTATTTGTAAGGAGGCCTAGATATTTAGGCCACATTTAGTATGGTTACATGGGCTACCTATTTTGATAAACTAAATATTTTTTAGAAACTCTCACTAAATAATTTGCAAAAAAAATTATAGGAGAACATGAGATAGTATTTGGCATCACATTTCTAGTTATAGAATAACTGATAAGCCAGGTTACTGGGTTGCCAAGAATAGGGTAAAACTAGGAAGAGAAACCTAATGGTCAACTAGCTAGACAATAATTTTGTCAAAATAATGAAAGGCTAGTGTTAAATAAATGATGTGTAGAGAGACTAAGTCCACCCCAACCAGGAGAGAAGTGGCCTCATATATCAAAAAGTATTTGACATGTGAAGGAAGGTAATATTTGATCTATACTCTCCTATTCAAAATTTTGAATCATCTAAAGCAAAGTAGGACTATTAATGTCCCAAACCACTTATGGAATATCCTAAATAAAATATCTAAAAAATACCAAAAGGGGTTAGAGAAAGTATTGTTTCATCATTGTCTAATTTCATTCCTGGTTAAACAAGGAATAAGAAATACTAGACCTGACCTTACCTAAGAACAATTTCTAACCCTAAGGACTAGTGAACCTCAACAAGAGAAGGAAAATAATGAGGGGTAATCTTAAAAGGGATAGGTCCACTAAATAGCACAAGATACTATGGGAATTAGTAAAACTAATCAACTTGTAGCAACTAAAGTTTCACCTATAGTTTCTACAGTCAAGAGAAGACAAAGATAATTAGTCCTACCTCTCGAGGACATAGAGGAGGAAATTACACCAAAACAAACTAGTCAAAATATTCCTTATCCTATTATTCCAACTATTTCAACACAAAAAAGTAGATTCTTCCACCATTGCTCCTTTAAAAAAAGAAGAATTTCTTCCATCACCAGTTGCATAAGAAGAGCAGGTTTTAATAGCTCCCCCTCCTAAAAAGAAAAAGAAGACTGAAAGGAAGAAGCCCTTTGCATCAAAGAGGAAGAGACCTCCTCTTAGGAGGTCTTATAGAATTAAAATACAAAAGACAACTTTAGCATCCTCATCTATAAACATTAGTGAGGATGAAGGGAAGAAGGAGCCCAAAATTCATAAGACCTTTAATGGGTTTGAGATAGTAGAGTGGTTTACTAAAGAAGAGTCTAAAAAGGAAGAGGAAATACAGTCAACTAAACAACCAAAATTTATAGAGGAAGACATGGATCTACTCAAACAAATAGGATATACAAAAGAACTAAGAATGTCAAATCAACCTATAAAAAATAAGAATTACTTAAAGAAAGGACCATGGAAGAAGCAACAAATTAAGGCATAGTTCCTCATGACCAGGAGTTCTAAACTTTGGAACAAGACATGGAAGAGATATATAGGTTGAGAATTAAAATAGTAGAGTTAGAAGGTAAGAGATGCCTATAAACACATTTGAGTGTAGTAAAATTTGTATGTCCATCTATAGAAAAAGAGTCAAGCAAGGAAAAGACATTGGAGGAACCTAAAACAACTCCCTTAGAAGTTCTTGCAATAGCTTCATCCCTCTTACCTAAAAATGGCTTTATTGTACCCCTAGAATAACTTATAGTAAATCATATTTTGGCTTTGGTACCCTTCTATAATAGGTTTTCTACTGCAAAAACCACTATAAAAGTACCTACTATAGAAAAAGTGATTGATGTAGACCTCTTAGTTACTAAGCTAGTAGGTAAAACTGATGACCTTTTGAGTTTTCTTGGGAAAAATTTTAGTGATGATAAAAATTATCATAAGCACTTTATACAAAGTTTTAAAGTATATGTAGAATCAAGGGGTCAACATAAAGATTTAAAGGAAAGCCTAGGAAAGGCTAAGATTAAGATCACTTATTTGAAAGAAAAGATCACTAACATGCATGAGACCACTGAGATGTTAATAGAATGTAGATCACCCTCTAGTGTATATACTATATAGTTAGAGGAAATATGACTTAGATTAAAATATGATAGGATATATAGTGATCAATCCTACATGATATGTGATCCTAAGTCTTTCTTTGAGTTCTATAGGCATGTTGACCCTAATTTTTAGCCACAATTGAGTGAGTTTCACATGCATCAGTATGTTGTGCCATATGATAAA
The DNA here is from genome assembly GCA_037957365.1 of Torreya grandis. Taxonomy (NCBI): domain Eukaryota; kingdom Viridiplantae; phylum Streptophyta; class Pinopsida; order Cupressales; family Taxaceae; genus Torreya; species Torreya grandis. The sequence continues at coordinate 73,817 of JARHVA010010536.1, read as the reverse complement.
AATTGGAATCCAAATATATACTTAGGGGATGTCCAATTGAATGCCTTTACTTCATACGTCCTCAATGAAATAAGAAGAAAAAAAATAGGTTGAGCACTATCAAGAGAAATAAAAAGAGGCTACCCAAATTATTAGGGGTAAATTTGCTAATTTAAAATCTATAACAAATGAATGGATCAATTTTATGAATTAAAATACTCTACAATCATGGGTAATAAATAAATAAGTAGAGGTCTAGAACCACTACATGATCCTTATGAAGGGAGATGGAAAACAAGTTCTTGTTTCATGTTTTCATAGATTGGTAGAGCTTTCAAATGCCCTAAAAAGAAAAGAGCCTTGTTCCCCTCAAAATTTAAAGAGGCATTACATAGAGTATATATATGTACATTAAAATTTTTAGAAAAATAAGAATAAATTGGTTGGGGTTGATGTTTCATTCACCTAGGTTTTGGTTCCCAATTCTTGATTGGGAGGAAAAAGTGCTAGCTGACAAAGAAGTAAAAAAGAAAATGTGGAAAATCATAGATGATGCTAAAGGCTTTTATAACTTTAATAGGATAGACTGTATTGAGCTCTTGGATTTTAAGAAATACTATGGACTCAAAATGCATAGAAAGCAAGGACAAGCAAGAGGTTAATTAGGGTGGTGTGATGAGGCTGCTAATTATTCTATTTATAGCCTCATCCATATCCAATTATATATCTTTTGCCTGTATGAATCCCTAAAACTATCTATTACTTACGTAAATGAATGAATTAATTAATTATTATATGTGTGCATTATTAATATATACATGTTGTGTTATGGATTAATGATACTTTTTATTTGATTATTTTATACTTTTATAACCTTATTTAATATACATTTGAAGGAAAGAATAAGACAACAAGAATTTTGTTTAGTCACAACACTTATAGAGAAGGTCACAACAAAAGGGGCTTCTAGCCTATAGCAAATACCAAGCTATAGGCTTTCCATCTATAGGTTTCTTGTAGCAACTATAGGATTTCACTTACAGGTCACCCATAAAAACTACCAAATTGTAGGCTTTCCATCGACAGGTTACCTATAGAAACTACCGACTTACACCTACATGAGCTCATAACCACTACACATAACAAACCATTGTTGTGATAACAAGTAATTAGATTTTAAAGACACATTTATCTATCTTAGAAACAAAGTAAATGATTGAAGAGGATCCTTTATAATAGCTATATAGACCCCTCACATGAAGTGAAACTTGGATGTGTTGCCAGAGGATGAATAAGACAAGGTCAATTGAAAGGAAAAAAAAAGAAGAAAAATAACAAAGTAAAATTTATTGTCCTTTACCTATTTAGGCCTAAAAACAAGTAACTTTAAGTTACTAACCACTTGAAGGTTGACTGGGTTAGTTGAAAAGTATTTTTACCTTTTCTAGTTTAGTGTTTTTGGTTAGAACTAATAAACTACCCTATATATTTAATGGTGGAACCTGGATTAGATTAAGGATGATGTAATTGTAGAAAGTAATTGCATTTTGATTTTTGGAACATCGTAATCTACTATAACAATCCTTAATTGCTACAAATCTTAGTAATGAAAAGGTTGATTTTGTAAGAATATTTTGTAAGTTTCTTGGAGAAGGATTGGAACTCAGTTCTGAATGATGAGGTCCCCCTCAGAAAGAGTTGTAGTGAAGATCCTGACCCTTCTTAGATTAAAGTGTGTTGTGTGAATTGATTTAATTGCTATTTTGATTATATGAATTGTGATGCATGTGTGAATCATAAGTGTGAAGAATTTCAGCATTTTATTATAATAATTTCCTTGTATATCTATATGGTGAAATCAATATAAGTTCATTGTACTACAACCAATAATTAATTTATCCTATAAATTAATAATGTATATATAGTGTTGACATCTTTGAAAATCCTATGTAACCTAGGTTGACAATTAATGTTGAGTAGATTTAAGAATTTGGTATTAACTAGGTAATAAGTCTAACCAATAGTAACCAAAGTGTTTTGAAGATGGTGAAGAATCCAATATTCTATGCTAGGACCAAACACATTGAGGTTCACCATCATTACATATGACAATTGGTTATAAATGAGAACATTAGTCTCTTCTATTGCCCATTGTAGAGTAGCCAACTAATATAATGACCAAACCACTTGCTTTAGACAAGTTCACTAAATTCAGGGATAAACTTGGTCTTATTTATAGTTTAGTCATTAAGGGAGGGTATTAGCATATTATGGTAATACCTTAGGTTATTTTCTAAGGTATAGTCCCTATGCATGTGGTTATAATGGTTTTAACCACTTAGGTAAATAGGTTACATGGGCCTAGCTATTTTATGCTACCTAATATTTATGGTTTCACCCACCTCCTTGTATTTTGGGTGTTTCTTTTATGCCTATATAATAGGCTTCTATGTATTGTTTATGTACACTGGTTAATTCATTTTTTCATCTCTTTATTGAATTTAATAATTTCCTTCTCTTCTTAGCTATTCTAACCTTTAAAAACTGCACCCATTTCTATTTTCCATAAATACAATGCTCACATAAGCCCAAGTCTATCTATTTGATACCTAGTAAACTATTGTTTGAGTAAAGTATTTTCAATCTCTTTTCACTCATGTGGCCAAGTATACAATTCCATATAGCTACATCCACACTTGAAGTAGCTAAATCATAAGATGAGTTAGAAAAAATAGTGGACAAATACAAAGTACCCACTTTCTCACCTTTGGCCACCACTAGAGCACCCTTGGTAACTTTCCACAAATCGCTAGTAAAAGTGACAACACAACTGTCACTTCCTAATTATCCTACAAAAATTAGGTTCTTCAACTTTGGAATGTGCCTAACATCCTTAAGTACCCACATGTTCCCATTATATAGTTTCACACCTACACTTCCCTTTCCAACAATATTACAAGGCTCATCATCACCAAGATACACATGTCAAAAATCACCTTGAACATAATCTCTAAAGTAGTGATTATTAGGAGTAGCATGAAATGAAGCCCCTGAATCTAAAATACAAGTTTCATTAATTTTATCCAAATAAAGTATAATAGTATCTTATAGTGTCTCACCTACTGCATTTGCCTCCTTGTTACCTTCATGTTGGTCCTTGCCAAATTTACCATGAAGATCCCAACATTCTTTCTTTATGTGACCTAGCTTCCAATAATGCCATCACTCCAACTTTCCTCTTGATTTTGATTTCAAACCTTTATTTTATTTCCCATGGTTTCCTCTTCTGCTAGTCTTTGATCTCCCTCTTGTATCCATAGATAATGCATTTCCTAATGTGGAATTTTTTCCAATGCTTTTCCTTCACATTTCCTTGCTAAGGATCACACCCACCACATCCTCAAACTTGAGTTTGTCATTGTTTGATACTGAGTTGCTAACCACCATAACCAAGCTATTCCAACTGTTAAGAAAAGAACACAAAATAAAGAGAGCCCTAACTTCATCATCAAAGTTAATACTAATAGAATCTAACTAACTAGTAATCATATTGAAATCATTTGAATGGTTAACAATAAATCCATTTTCATGTTAAATAATTTTTTATAAGAAAAATCATGTTGGAGGCAGAAGTTTTTTTGTATAACTTTCGCAAGGCTTTCATAAGACTCTCTTTAGTCTTTTCCTAGGATATGTTGAAGGACACCATTGATGAAAGACATAATCATATGGTTTCAAGTGTTTTTCTATCCAAAAACTCCCATTACTCATATGTCATGGTTGTAGGTTGGCTTGGTTTTCCTCCTAATGGTAAGAAGAGGTCCTTTTGATACAGGTAATCCTTCATCTACATTTTCCATAATCCAAAATTCTAGCCACTAAATTTATCCACCTTTGATTTTCCATCTTCTACCATGTCTCTCACTTAAGATAAAAATCCCTTTAGCTTCCTACAACTTGAATCCAACATCAACAACCTTGCTCTGATACCACTTGTTAGGATAAAATGAATGTGCAATTATCATCTATTAAGTTGAAGTTAAATGTGGAGAGTATGTAAACAAAAATTAAAACTTGTAAATCAAAATAAAAATGGAAATTCAGACCAAAACACCAAGATAATTTGGTTCACCCAATTTGGGGTACATCCATAGAGAAGTTTATAGCTTTAAATATTACAACAAAATCCTAGAGAATTACAACTATGACAAAAAACTTGTCACTCACACTATCATCAATATTTTACACCTCTTTCTTCTTCTTTCAAAACACCAAGCTTAAAAACAATCTTACAATTAAAATACATGCATAAAAATGAACCCTTTTATAATTTTTAAGTAAAATCTCATACTTAAAGCCAATTATAAATGAGAATAAAGTAAAACTAAGGAGAATACACATGTGAGAGGAAAATTTTTGACCCACTCCTCATGGCATCACTATTAAGAAATAGTGCAAAGATGGGATCATCATTCAAGTCCTTCATTCAAAGATCATCTCATGATGCTTTGTTGACTTCTTCCCATGTTCTCATAAGTGGCACATCCCACTCTCCATATGCAAATATAAATGGGTCAAAACATACCCAATTAGGAATAGTGCTTGTCCCCATTACCCCGCATGTCTCTAATAATATTTTGAATATTCCAAATGACTTTCGCCTTTCTCCCTTTGGACATATTCATGTCTCCACCAAATGAAACATCCCACATATCAATTTTGACTTTCTCTTTTGAACATAATAATGGATCCACCAAATGTAACATCCCACATGAAAAGAAAATGAATTTTTAATTGAAAAAATTCCTCATAGTAGACAAAAATGTCCCACTCCACCTCATGCCTTTGTGGGTCATGCCACATCAACTTTGGATCCACCTCACTACCCAATCACACATCCACATCACTCATGAATAGTAAACATGAATAGAGCAAAATGAATAGTGTTTGTGTAAATAGTAAATTCACACCTAAAAATCATTCTTTACATCCTAGTATAATTTTTTTCTCCTCCTCCTTTGAATCCTTATTGTATCTCTTGTTCTTGTTTGTGCATTATGGCCTTCATTAAGCTTAGATCTTGCTATCTAGTGACTAGGTTTTGCACCTTTAGAGTATAAGTTAGGCAAAATTTGTTGATCTCATTATGTTTTACTTTGTAATTAAATTCATAAAGATTTATATCTATTGTTTTATGAAAACCATTCTAAATGCCTTTATCTACTATGAGATCCATTTTATTTATGTATTATTTGGATTTCCATAAGGTTAAAAATAATTATCCAAATCTTAATTTTTCTCAACATCTCCCCAAAATCCATCATTGCATATTTGAAAACCCACTAGATCTTGGTTCCTCAATCAACAAACTTATCAGACCTTGATAGGTGTGCTTACATGACATGTTAACCTTTTTAGGTGTGATTTCAAAACCTATAATTCTTAATAGTTATTCCATCACTACCTATGTATTTCAATACCCCTACAACCAAACCTATTTAATTCTTACTATTACATGTATAAATTTTCAAAAAATAAATTCTTAGACTAAACATTTTCAAAATCTAATCTTCATCAAGGGTAGTGTAACATAGGTTTTTCATTTAACTGGTACTTTCTCTTAGATGTCAACATCTAGGACTCCCATCAAAGGTACCCTAAATAAAAATCCATCAAACAAGGTATCATAAGGAAAAGAAGAATCAAATATGAATTACTAGTTTCGAGGTGTTGTTCCTCCATCAAATTTGGACTCAAATGTTGAGAGCATAACATATACTAACTTGGGACATGTTGACATGGAATAATTTTAGAATAGAATCAATGGGTTACACAAAACATATTATGGACAAAGAATACATGATTATGGGATGGCATATGCAAATGCATTCTTATATTTAATACAATGTCTATAATTATTCTTGACTATAGATAAACACTATGACTGTAAGAAAAGAGAGCTTAATAATTATAAATGAGAATATGTTATATATTTTTCATCAACACATTGATAAACTGCTTTAATTTCAAAAAAGGGAATTTTGTGTTGATTTGACACCTAATTCTACTTTAAAATTATGGGAAGACATCACTAACTCATGTCTAAAATGGGTGAAAAAGTAATTATTAATTAAACATACAACAACAAGACTTAAAAATAATATTTCTAGGTTTGAATTCATGAACAAATTCAATGATATGATCACACTCTTGCATAGAGTAATGGGGAACCTAGATGTAAGGAATTCATAGACTTGGATGTATAGAAATATATGGATTAATTAATAAAATTAGTAATATATCAATTGGGGATAAACAATCAATGATTTAATCTATAATTAGTTGATATAATATAAAAACATCTTCCAAAATTTACATGACTTCTTATCTGGTTTATGTAGCCTCTAGGGGAATATTTTATAGTGGGTTGAATCAAGTAGGAGACATCAAAACTAAAAAAATATATGAATTGTATCCTAAAATTACTCTAAAATAAAGTTCACACCACTTTCAAATATTAAATGATGTGTTCCTATAGTTTGTGATTCAAATATTTGAGTGAGATCCCTATAACATGACGATATATATAGAGGCATCAACAAAGATTTCCAAATGGGGAGCCTAGTATACACTTTCCCATTTTAACTTATTTATATATTTATGGATATGAATTATCATCATATATTCTCTCTAGATATGTTGATAACAAATGATATTTTATGGAATTGGTGAGATAATTGGCTAAGACCCATAAGTTCTTAAAATATAAAAACAATGTTAGGGTTAAGTTTCCTATCTCTATAGGTAGATACACATATGCATCAGTAGCTAATTCAAAATTATTTGAAGAAGATATGGCACATTTTAATATGATTCCATTTGAAATCATGCCTTAATTTTACATAAGAGGCTTAGTGACAAGTATTTTTGGTTCTTCATATCAGCATGTGCCTCATTTTGAATACTATTGGTTAGATTGTAATGATGAAAGAGACATGAGAATTAGGAATTTATCATGGTTCAAAATAAAATAGGTTAATGTATTTAGCCTTATGAAAGTATCAAATAATATAGTTGATGATGATGACACATTGGATGCTAATTATCAAAAAGAAAGAATTGAATCAGAATCACTCCCTAAGGTTGACTAGAACAAGAAATAATCAACTTTTATTATTAGTAGAACTCAAAGTGTGCTTAATAGAACATTGAGATGTTTGTAAAATAAGGGAGTTAATGTTGATAAATCATTATTTACACCACCACTAATATAAATTTAATTGGTAATATCTTATAAGCAATAGATTTTTTAAGTTGGAATTTCATAAATAACTGATGAAAGTAAATACACTCTAGAGTTAGAAAAGGAGGCTAATGCTCAAGATATTGCAAAAGTTTCTCCAATTCATTGGCCTCTCTAGATAAAAACAAAAAGGTTAGAATAAATTTTTTATTTTTCTCCTAAAATTTCTATTTTTTAAGATGTTCCTCTTGATAGTCTTTCTTGGTCTTAGACACTAGTAGAAAATTCCACCCAAAAATTTCTTGTATATGATACTTCATTTTTGCTTCAATCTTTTTCTCAACTTGATAGTTCTTTGCTTCCAAATCCTCCATAAGATTATGATATGATTATTTAATATTCACCCAAAACTCTAATTAATATAGTATAAAAATAAAAATATGAGATAGTATCAAAATAAATCCAACCCTCATTAATTGTTCCTCCTTCTCTTGAGATTCTAACAAAGTCTAATCTTGTTCAAATGCAAAAACCTCTTCCTAATTTAGAAATTCCTTAATAATTAGATGAAGTAGTGAATAAAGATATAATATTTTTGAGCCTAAATAAATTGATTTTAATACCCTATCCCCTCTCCCTTCATGAATAATAAAGAAGCCCAAAACTGTATTAAGAATAATCACAAATGATAAGGGATCTAGGTATGTAGAAGTAGCGGTTCATCCTATAAAAAAGTATAAAGGCAATGTTAGTGTGTCTGACTATTAGATATCAAATATACATTTGGGTAAGGTTCTAAGGGAAGAAATGAAATAAAATTTTAGATTAGTAATTGGTATCTTGTTTAAAAATATGGATCATGATAAGGTGACCAAGGATCAACTTAAAATCAAAAAGATGAGAAATTAATATCTATGATCCAAAATATGATAAAACCAATTCATTCTTCATCTTCAACTTTTCATAAAATTTATGATATAGAAACACTAAATGTTGTTGAATAAATTGGTCATGTGGGTAAGGCTACAAAATAATGGTCATAGAAATTTCTACAACAATGTATCAATACCATTCATACAATAATGACCATGTGTTTTGAAATCTAGTCCAAATATGATCAAGTAACTAAAGCATAAGACAAGAATGTTGAAGAAGTAGAAAAATAGGATAAATTAGTTCACAAGTTATAAGATTTATCTTATACTTGTCCACATGACCTCATCCAAGAAAATGTTATTAAAAATAAGTGGTATACCTCATTGAGTTTAAGGGGGATGACAAATTCAAAATCCACATTGTTAAGGAAAGTCTTAAAAAATTCAATGATTATAAATCAATAGGAGGTGATGATGTCCTGGAAGTGATGGGAGGAATAGGGAAATTGAATTGTACATACATATATGATGATGCGAAAATAGTTTTTGAGTAAATCATTATCAACCATTTCAAAAAGAATTTTGAGAATTTTGACTCCCAAATATGCATTTAATTACAAGTCAATTCATAAATTGATCAAATATTGAAAAAATTAGGATAAACTCAAGCCAATGCTAAAGAAACTTTAAGATATAGCTCATAAGATGTTAGATTTTTTTTCTGATGTAGAGATAGTCTATACATATTCATATGGCCTAGATGAAGACAAAGTACTTAAAATACAATAAACATTTATTTAATATCAAAATAAGAAGCCACAACTAGAGTAAGAAAAGATTCAGATTATTCAAAGTGAAGATTAATAAGAATAACTTGTCATCATATTTTGACTTGTTTTCTACCTTGATTTTTTTGAGTCCTTCCTATAAATTTCCATTTTTCACATTTTTTAATAGTGATATGTACATTGTAGGTTTCCTTTAAAAATTTATAGTGCAAAATTACCAATGCATATTTGCATGTTGTGAAAATTTGCTAATGTACCTTTTCCAGTTGTGCAAATTATTTAATATGTTTTTTAAAGTTTCTAAAGAGTGAAAATTTGATATTATATTTTTTCAAGTCTATAAAAGGAAAAAAATGTGGTTACATAGTGTAACCACCTATTTAAACCTATAAATATGAGTTAAAGGCTCATTTTTAAGAGTTCTTGACAATTGGGATTTTTTGGAAAGATATAGAAAGGGGAGGTTGTATCTATGGCTCAAATAAAATCAATATAAGGAGATTTTTTTTGAACTTTGTGTTCGAAATCTCTTCATGGAAAATGTATGTGAATACATGCATACATACATACACATATACATATATATGTATATGTATATGTATATGTATATGTATATATATATATACATATATATATACATATACATATACATACATATATATACATATATATACATATATATATATATGTATATATATATATATATACATATACATATACATATATATATACATATACATATACATATACATATACAAATACATACATATACATATATATATATATATGTGTGTGTGTGTGTGTGTGTGTGTGTGTGTGTGTATGTATATGTATATGTATATGTATATATATATATATATATGTGTGTGTGTGTATATGTATATATATATATATATATGTATATATATGTGTGTGTGTGTGTCTATATATATGTATATATATATATGTGTATATATATATATATGTATATGTATATATATATGTGTGTGTGTGTGTGTGTATGTGTGTATATATATTGTTGGTGTAAAATGTTATTTACACGATAGTCTTAAGTTTAATTAGGTTAATATTTTACCTAGAGTATTAATTTCATATTATTTGGGAAATATATGGATATTTATTTTTGTCCTATATGAGGTTCTCCACTTGCATGTGAAGACAAGTGTGGTAGTTTCACATGTGTGCATCCATGATGTGTCTTTGACCACATGGGGGCACTATTCATTTGGAAACTGGTCTCTTTTCACATTGCCAAATGTGATCCACATCCTCTCCCTCAATGTTATAAATAAGAGGGATTCATGTATATTTAGATTAAATAGAGGATAAGAGAGAAGATTGATATGAAAGATGACTCCATTGGAGTAGCTTGTGATGCATTTTCAATAGAATATATTTAGTTTATCTATCATAATTCTGTTATTATATATTTGTATTTCAATTCTTCTATTTGATTTCAAAATTCATATTTTTGTTTAAGTTTTATGGATATTTTTCTATATAAATATCTTGGAATGATTTTATGTAGGTAGTGAACAGTATTCAGTCTTCCCTTCAAAATTTAACATGGTATCAGAGCCATCTACAAGCAAAGTTTCATCTTCTTTTAGCAAATTTTAGGCCTTCCATAAGTGATTCAAGGATTGGAGATTATTTATTATTTTTTTAAGATTAAAAAAAAATTATAAACATTTAATATTTATGCAAATCACTTGGTATTTTGTGGCATTAGTGAATCTACTTGTTTTTATCTAGAGTTATCCATCATCCTCTCGACATCAATCTAGCTATGTTTGAAGGCATACACAATCCACACAACCAAGAGGAAGTATTGGTCAAGCCATCAACAGAGAGAGAGAGAGAGAGAGAGAGAGAGAGAGAGAGAGAGAGAGAGAGAGAGAGAGAGAGAGAGAGAGAGAGAGAGAGAGAGAGAGAGAGAGAGAGAGAGAGAGAGAGAGAGAGAGAGAGAGAGAATTGGCATTCAAGATTATTAGCTATTCAAATGCATCCTATAGCTATCCTCGACCACCCACATCCTTCATGCAGTTTAAAATGTAGCCTTAAACACTACTCATGTCTTCCATGCATCCACAAGGCCTAAAAGTATAAAAATATGAATTTGCTACTCTTTAAATATTTTTTTGTATTTTGGGTAAGTGCACACATTTGGGATAAAAAAGGGGCCTACTTGTGGACATGAGTTTTTTGAAATTTTAGAAATTTAAACTTCTATAGATAATTTGAGATGGCTACACTCAAATTTGAAGATGTTATAAAAACATGAATTGTATATTTTCAAGTATAGCTTCCAAAAAACTATTTATTTTGAAAAATGGTTAAGTATAAATAGGTCAAACATCTAAAATTTGAAGAGAACCTCCTATTTTTTAATAAAACATAATAGATAGATGGCCGCGCAGCTGACCATTTTTTGAGCATCGTTAAATATTGTTTGAAACTTTTTGATGAATATTTATATAATATTTTATAGTGTATTACAAATTTTTTAAATATTTTTTTAATGAATATTTTTTATTAATTTTGAAATTAAGTAGATCCTGAAACTGACAAAAAAATGGATAGCCGATTGTATAGCCCCCTAACTACCTCAAAAAAAAATGATTTTTTAAAAATTTATGTAGAATTAGGTCTAGTTTGTTATCATATAATTTATTTTTCACTTGGATAAATGAAAAAAAATTACATAAACATGAATAGGAATGTATATGTGTAGCATGTAGTGGTCTGAAAAAGGTGTAGTTAGAAATAAATATAGTTTGAACCCTTAAAATAGCCCAAAAAATATAAAAATCATATATTTGTAAAGAGGATAGTGTGCTCGTCATGATGGTTGTAATTTTTTAAACTTTGATGTTGAAATCCATAGCATATTTGGTGATTAAAGTTGAATTTTTTTGGTTTTTGTCAAAACTCTCAATCTCAGCTATAGATCCATAGTCAAAAGCCTTTGGCTCAAAAATCCAAGCCATTTCTGAGCCTAGAGGCTCAATTTCAAATTCAAATTAAAATAAAGGGTATGCATTATATAACACACATGTATTTTATAATCTATTTGCATTAATGCATTATATAATACATATGTGTTATTTTGAAATAATACTAAAAATCCAAATTCCATGTTTCTTATAGTAGGGCAAGGATATACCTTACTATCTTACTTGCCTAAAATCCTACTTACCCTTAAATTTCATGTTTATTATTGATATTATCCTACTTGCCTAAAATCCTATCTTACCCTTTTGTTGTTTCCTTGATATCTTTGACCAGACCCCTTTATTTATAAATTTTGAACTAATTTGTTTAAGTGGAAAACCTATTAAATTGGACTACGTAGTATAGATAATCTTGTGTAAGTAAAAATAAGAATTGAGTGCTTAATGTAATAGTGCATCTCTTATATATCTATTTTAAGAATCCTATCTAATGGATCCCAATACCTATGATTCATTCCTTGGATTGTCCCAAAAACATTCCTAAAATGTGATGAATAAAGTCCCTTAAGTTTCCTCCAAGGTCACTCAATGCATCTAATTCAATAGGTGAATTTTGAGGTCCCAATTGAAAGTATAACAAGAGTCTTCTATTATTACAGTTATTCAAGATTCCCCTAATGTATCAAATACATTGTTCCAATTTTTCCTAAAATTAAGCTCTCTTGTGAAAATATGGTTAATCATCCATTCCTTGCACATCCTTCATCTACCCCTCCATCACACATGCAACAACCATCAACAACTTAATCCATTCCCACCTTATGTCAAGAGTGTGTCTTTAACATGGAACTAGTCCTAGCTACACCATGGATGCAATAATTAAAAGCTAAAAAATAAGATAGACAACACTTTGTGCTTATCAATATTATGTAGTTTTATACCTTACCATGTAATTGGGATAGTAAGATAGGAAAGTAGGATGAATGGTAAAATATGCATTTTTCTTATATTTTGATATTTTGGTCTTTGGGTACATGTTTTATTTTATATAAGATGTGGGTTTTAGCTCAATAAACTTGAAATGGTCACATGTATCCATTAGTGATGATGTGGTTTTAAGATGTGCTTATAGTGATGAATGTATATCTTATTAAATTTCTAAATGCACTAGGGACCTTATTCAAAACCAGTAAAGGATGGATATGCTTTATAAATATAGGGTGGCATAGACCTAACATTGACCAAGTATGGCATATGTATAAGTTACCCTAGTTAAAACTTTATTGAGCTTATTTAAGATACATTAAAGGTGACAATGTCCCCTAAATTTGAGACCTACTTCCCCTCAAGGATGATGTTGAGTAGAGGGACCCAATAATTGTTCATTTGAATGATGTTGCTCACCTCATATAGATGGTTGATCAAAATTGAATAATAGTGTGCACCCCCTCACCAAAGGTTTTAGGATTATATATTTTATATATCTTCAATCATCTTGTTCATATTTCATTTTAATGAGCTTAAACCTTATGATGTGGACTTCAAGAAAGTAGTATCTCAAAATTCTTGCTCCAGCTTTGGATTTGAGGGCAAGGATTCCATTGTTAAATTACGTTCTCTCTTGTGTGTAAGACTTAATATGAATATACTTTGGGATTTAGAGGCAATTCAAGGTAGAGGTATCTAAATAATTTGAATATATATATATATATATATATATATATATATATATATATATATATATATATGTACCCATCAACTCATGTCTAGTAAATAATTCACATGATGCAAGCCTTTGACTTGCCATTACTATACAAAAATTATCATGTAGATCCCTTTAAAGTCCCATCCAAATTGAGAGAGTACCAAATGTTATCAATTATATATATATATATATATATATATATATATAATTGATAACATTTGGTACTCTCTCAATTTGGATGGGACTTTAAAGGGATCTACATGATAATTTTTGTATAGTAATGGCAAGTCAAAGGCTTGCATCATGTGAATTATTTACTAGACATGAGTTGATGGGATTGATGCCAATATTTAAACATTTTTGGCTTATATATATGTATGATATTTGTTAATAGGCCTTAATTGGATTGGTTCGAGGTGATGTGACCTATTTAGGTATCAAAGATCATGAGTTTTACTCATGTAAGATAATAAATGTAGATAATGCAATGTGCACATGCATATATTTGGCCCTCATGGCATCTGAGATGTGTTCATATTTTGCCAAGTGTTTCTCATTATTGATGGGATCATTGATTACTTTTGATGAGTTGACATAGTGGGGCCATGCCCAACCTATATATCTTATCTATTTGAATCAACCACTTGGTGTATATAAGAACACATGTCCATTTATGATTATATTAGGACTCATGTCACTAAAATATCTAATTCTTTTGGGATCTATAATGTATGTATATATGATAACTCTAACACTTCTCCAGGTGTACTAAACCTACATGTGGAAATATTTGATTGGATTGGGTGTCCTGAGGATCTAACAAATTTGATGCTTCTAGGACTTGATATTTAGATCTATCTAATACTTATATGTGTGTACAAGATACACATGATGACATCTAATTAGGTTAGGCCTCACAGGGCTTTGATAGATATTTAATGCTCCTAATACCTAACATCTCTAATAGTGTTGACACTTTTGATCACATACAAGGTATATGTGGTGATATGAAATTGGATTTAGCCTCTTGAGGCATTGTCAACTCTAAAATGTATAGGTTGTTGATGTATCTCTAATAGATTTAACACTTTTAGGTGTATGAGGTATACACATGACACAATAAGGTTCAATTATAGGGGTAGTTAGGGTCAAAATAAGCCATGTATGAACCTATTTTAAATTTTATACATTATGTGATTTGGAGTGAAATTACCCCTATAATGTCATCATGTATACATATAATGAACCAATTGATGAGGAATGTGAGGCCAATTTAAACCCCTTCTTGATGTAACTATGAGAGTATGATATATGATTTGGGATAAAATTTGGTATGATTCTATCATGAATTGAACCAATTAGTCAATTAGTGTAATTAGGGACGTGATTTGGTCAAAATTAAACCCCTAAATCAAATTTATGGCCTAATCAATTGTATAATCTATGTAACATTTATGGTTTAACTAACCCTGATTTAATAAAAAATGTAAATACAAATCCAAATGTGGCTAACTTGAACCCATTAAACCTAAATTAGAGTCTACGATGTGATTAAAGGGGCTAAATCAGATCACATTTTGTGATATATTGATATTAAACCCTAATTTTATCACTTAATCATGTACAGTTCCCCTAAAACCTAATTTCATGACATATACACATGTACAAACCTATTACACTAAATCATTAACCCTAAATCCTACTTTTATAACAATCACAACCCTTAAGTTCCTTAATTTCATCATAAATTCATAAATTCATGAATGTGATTAGTGCCAATTTGTGAACCCATTATTCACTTAGTTTTGCAAGGACCTATGATGGGATTTTGGGTAAAATTAGCTCATTTCACCTTACATATTGAGCTTTATTTCATCATATGATAGTCTTATTGCTTCATAGTCTTACAAGAGTCTTATTTCATTATATTAGAGATTTATGCATCATATTATGGATTTATACATCATATTCAGCCTTATTACATTATATGATGGCCTCATTGCATCATATGATAGTCTTATCACATCATATTAGGGATTTATGCATCCTATTATAATCTTATTGAGTATTATTGCATTATATTATAGTATTATAGGGGATTTATGCATTGAATATGAATGTTTCTGCTTATTTTTATAGTATATGCATATACTTTAAGGAATGCATACGTGCTACTATAACATTTATGTATTCCTTAAAGTATATACAAAACTCACTTTTCAATGTCTATTTTTGTCCCAAATCAAGATTGTTATCCCCATAGACATTCCTTTTGTGAACTATGCATATTATTTGCATACATTTTAAAGTACTTTCTTGGGTTCTTTTGTCAAAATGGGCTCCGGTTCACATTCAAGGAAGAGGAAGAAGTTGACAAACAAAACACTAGAGAAATTGAAAGAGTTGGGAGAAAAAATAAGGTGCAAATGCAAACATTTCATTCCAGACAATGTACAAACACTAAACCTGATGAGCTAAATGCCTTAGATAATGAGGTAGTTGACAATAATGAATTTAATAATGATGAAACTGATAATAATGAATTTAATTATGATGAAATTGACAATAATGAATTGAATTATGATTAAATTCACAATAATGAATTAGTAGATAGTGTTGTAATTTCACATTCAAAGTTTAAAGTTTTTGATTTTGTTAATGAAGAGCCTATGCATGATAGTTCACCCACCAATAATGAATAAAATTTAATGGACACAAATAATGATTAAATTAAAAATGAATAAAATCTCATAGAAACATATAATGAAGAAAAAAACAATGAATAAAATTTCATGGAAACATATAATGATTTTGAAACACCCTTTCAACTGATTTGACCAATAACAACACCTCCAAGAATTGTGCATATAAAATATAAGTAATTAATTGAAGTCATTGTAAATATTTTGAAAACAATGCATAACAAAATGTCTAACCACCATTTAAGAAGATCAGCTCAATAAATTTGGGATAGTTTCTTTCGTAGATTAGATTATGATAGTCAAATATGTCAATTATTTGTTTTGTTGATGAAATTGGTTAAGATGAGACCTATAATGTACACATTAAGACTAATAAAATAAAACATGGATGATGAAAATGATGAAATTATTTAAAATATACATGATGCATATCATACTATAGGCCTGAGATCACATGACAAATATTATAATACTTCTTGATATATAATGACAACTTGTGTAGTAAGTCCTAAAATAAGGAAAAAATGATTGATTTCAAAAATAATCTGAACACTTGAAATAAATGTAAAAACATTAATGAAATCAATTGAAATATGTTAAAGACTAAATGAACCTAATGCTAAAGAGATTTAGGAATTCTCTAGTAGATTTTCATGAAAGGATAAGGCTATAACTGATGCTTTGAAAGACTTACTTGCACAATTTTGTAAAGACAATACAAGAGTTTCTTCCAATGTAAGAGATGTAATGAAAAGAAGAGTTGGTTCTTGTAATCATGAACCACATCCAAAACATTTATTGAAAATGACTCAAACATAATTGTACTCTAAATTTTTGGAAAAATATCCACAAATTGCTATTAGTCAAATATTTTTTTAAGATGTCCAAACCTTTTTATGTAAAGATAAATCACACATGCACCACTTCTTGTTGTATGCAACATGTTGAATTTTAAATACACTATGATTTTTTTTTCTATATTAATTGTACTTTTTATGCTAACAACATTTTGTAGGAGTGTGGCATAGAAGTTCTACCAAAATCAGCTAGGGAATTTTTTCCAAATATTTTTTGTGAAAACCTAGATGGATAGTTCTTTTATAAGAAAGCATGTTTTGATGGAAATTACAACATTTGTGGTGTATTTTGAAAATTAAAAAAATGTATCCATGAGGAGTGTACAAGTGAAATTGGATAGGAATTAGTTGGTTGGAGCAAATACAAATCTTTGACTTATCAACTAAAAGATGGCAAAGAATCTAAAAGGTGTGAGCTTGTTATGAAAGAGATACATGTTTTAGAATTTATGGTTGAATTCATGGAAAAAATTATTTATAAGTATGAAAGGCACACACATAGGGATAAATGGTTGTTTGAATATTTCAAGCTAAGAAAGAACACATTCACACTTGATTCTATTATTTTAGTAGTCGAGTTTTCTAAAAAATATACATTCCAACCACAAATGGAAGTTCAATCACAGTATTACAACTCAACACAAGTTACCATATTCATGCATATAGTATCCATGCATGAACCTAATATTATAGAAGAATATCCAAAAATATTAAGGGAGGACCATTTATATATCAATGATGATCGATCACATTGTATAAAGTATGTGTAAGGTTGTTTTAAGAAGGTCTATGGACAGCTGACTTGGAGGAACATTACTTTCAATCAATATTGTATTTGATTAGAAAATTTCACATAATAATTTATAGATGTTTTATGGGTTGAGTAGGATGCATGTTACCACTGTTGTATAACATATTTTGAGTTTCATTGAGGCTGATAATGGAAAAGGGGAGCATGATGGTCCTAGAACATGTGTAAAAAGAGTCATTTCAAGGGAGGAGTTTAAATTCGACCATGTTGCTAATTTAATTGATGAAAAAACTATGGTTGAATGGTGTAATGATAACATATGTCATGGTGCTCAATAAAATTATACTATTCATAGACATTTTTGGTTAATGGAGTAAAAAGACTTGATAAACTATGAGGATTATATGACTCTAATGGGTTCAAATGAGCTCCACTAATTTCATAGTTCATATATAGGTTCTTGGACTATTCATATGTGGCACTTGGCATGATTTTATTTTTCATGCATGGACTCTATTTGGAATGAGTGTGTCACAAGAGTGGGTGGATAACTATAGTTCTAGAGCTCTAATTCTAATCAACACATATTAGATTCTACCATCTTACGAATTATAAATATGACATTGTCACATGAATTTGACCATATATCTAATATATTACATCCAAGTAGAAGATTAATATTTATGTACTATTTATTCTAATTATTCATAGTGTTATTAAAAATTGTTTTTTGTGATGTAGGCCATGTTTTTGTAGTTATTACAGACAAGGACAATGAAGAGGGAACATATTAATATTTATTTTGGTGTGTAAATGGAAAAAAAATTGACTTCCCTGGTCATAGATGGAAAAAACATTGATTATCCCACTAGGTTTGTGGTAGTCATTTGGCTTCGATGATATCCTATAAAAAATTCAAATGTATGGTTGTTTGAAGATTTTGAAACATATAGGAAGACATTGAACTATTAAAATTTGGTTCTTGCAATGAATATTGAGTTTTAAAAATATCATGAGAGGATAAGAAACACGAGTCTATGTGAATTTTTTGAGTCATACCATGAAGTTATTCTTGATACTATCAAGATTATATCATATCCAAGTGGTTCATTAGATTGAAATACATAGGTATATTGACTTGTAAAATGTAGATGTAATCAATTTTACCATTTTTTTAATTTCATGGGTAGTACATGCATAAATTTCATCTTTAATTACTTAATAATTTTTTTTATAGGTTAGTGGTACCAAATGAGCTTCCTCCTTCATGTGGTTGGCACCATTAGTAAAGAATTTCATATTCTTGAAGCTAAGAGAAGCTTACTAAAAGTACTTGGTATTTATGCACTCCTAAACAATTTCTCATGACAAGTTTCTTTCTCTTTATATCCTTCCAAACACATAAATCTCCTTGTTTAGAATGATATAAGTGGATTTTAGCTAAACCAAATGCATTAAAATTGCCTCAAATGGCATTACTTACCAATGTTACACACAAAACAAACACACTTTTCATTGATTTGCATATTTTCATTGGTATGGCATTCCTGAACAATAGTGAAAACACATTTTCAAGGGGAATTAGATGACATAGTCACTGCAGCATGTTTAATTTGCCTATATAGACATGCTCAAAGTGATGGATTTGCATCTACAGTTCTTGGAGGCAAAAATGATAGTTAGAGGTCAATTAGTTATCTCTTCATTGACAAAAAGATGCATTTTAGGACCTATTACTGTAAATTCTACCACAAATTTCTCTTAGAGTCAATTTAAAGTAGATTTGGGGAGTAATTAGAGGGATTTCCCATACATAGGAGGGATCTAATCTCTTGTCCATATGACTTACACTTTTGGTTTTATACATGCCTAAAGTTAGGCTAAAAATTAGCATCTTTCTTATATTGGGAACGATGTTCTTGAGCTCGAAATGGGTGGTGGGTTTATCAACTGGGCCAGATGGGAGGCCAAACACTAGTCCTAGACATCATCCACCCCTCTGTATGTGTTGATAGTGCCAAATTTTAGCCAACAAATACCGGACATAGAGTTCTCAAACCATAGCTTTAACTTTGACAACATTTATTGTTAGTGTTTTTGTGCTCCTAAAAAATATTGAAAATGCACTTGCAGGCAGAATTAGATGTCACAGTCATTAAATCACATGTAATTTTCCTATATAGGTGTGATCAAAGTGATGTATTTACACTTGTGGATCCCAGAGGCAAAAATGCTAGTTGGAGGTTAACAAGTTATATCTTCATTGCAAAAAAAGTTGCATTTTAGGACCCGTTACTGCAACTTCTACCACTAATTACTCTTAGAGGTGATATAAACTATATTTGGGATGTAATTAAAGGGATTTACCATACATAATAGATATTTTGTTTTTCATCCATATGACTTATAGTTTTGTTTTTATGCATGCCTAAAATTAGGCTAAAAATCAACAACTTTTTTGTATTAGAAAGGGTGTTCTTCAGCCTAAAATGCATGGTGGGTTTGTCAATCGAGCTAGATGGAAGACCAAGAAACTAATCATAGACATTATCGACCCCTTCTAATGTGTCGATATCACTATTTTTCTATTTGGAGGTCATTAAGAATCCTAAAAGTCTTAACAGGCCTAATAGTCCAAGTGAACCATATACACGTGGCTAGAAGCTAGTGGCATTAGAATTGGGTTTCTATACATTTTAAGGGTTTATTTGAAGCTTGTAAAAGTATTCCAAGTGTAAAAAATCCTTCAAGATCATATGAATTAGTCAAGGAGCCTATTAGGCCTAATTACGCTAAATTACATGCCTATCAATAATTGAAGGATCTTAACACTAGTAAGGAAGAAGTTTGTGGTTCATGAGAGATGATAAATTTTGGAGGTTTCACAAATATGCCAATAGACCCTGATGGCTATTTAGGCCTAAATGGCCACCTAAAAGTTGTCAAAGTGGCTTCAAATCTTGGCCAAGGGGTATCATAGGCCAAATGGAGCCAAGTGTTTAAAATTATTAATTTAGGATCATCCTTTGTATAAACTAGTGTGGTGTCCATGTCATAGTTTTAAAGTGTTAAGTAGAGTGGCATCCAAATGATAAATGATTGAATACATAGTTACCCTAGGGATAATACCCTATTTTCATAGTTGATGTCTTTTGCATTCTCTTATGCCAATAAATAGAGAGTTTCATTTGAGACCACCTAGTTGGTCATTGATTTGGTATAATATGAGCATGGGTAAAGGTTGACAGATCAAGATAAGAGCATTTGAAACCTCAAAATGGTTGATTATTTTTCTCAAATTGTTTAAATCATATAGGTGCATTAAGACCCATGTTTTCATTCATATATTATTTAGTGAAGGGATGTGTAGATATAGTCACATGATAATTTAGTATGTTGGTGAAATATGGACACAAGGATGAGGAGATGAGTCATAATAATGACCCAGGTGAGGAAAAAAATGTTTTAAAACTACATAGTCCCTTAAAAACCCTACACAGTCAACCAAAAAGGTACATAATCCATTGAATTTTATTGTGTTTGGGTATTAGATGGATTTAACAAGGATTATAAATAATTTGGATAGATAGAGGGGGTGAAAAAAGACCTATATGTGGTAGTTATGTCCTTTGGAACCTTGTTAAACTTAGGAAATAGACACTTATGCTATATAGTTCTAGATATAGAAAATAAATTGGGATTGATTGAGGAAGATTTAGTTGATTGGATTAATATATAAATTACATAAATATCTACAACTATAGCTCCTATCATACACATCCAACATTTATTAAACAAGATAAACTTAGGAAATAGAAGTATATAAGCTCTTGGGCCTATACAGAGGAAGAGAAACCCTAGATTAGGGTTTTGATGTTTTAGGGAGTTTTAACCTTGGTACTAAAAATTTGTAATAATACCTAATCATATGTTATTAAAGTGAATCAAGAGGTTTTATATTGAAAGGGGCCCATAATATGGTTTTTAGACCCGTGGGTGTGCTTAAGGGCTAATTAAATCAAATAGAGAGATGGGTTACAAAGGAAGTGTGCTCTAAGTGTGGAGTTAGGGCATGAAACTTGAGACACAACTAGAGTAGATATAGGGTGGATATAAATGTTATTAAATATTGAAAATAGTTCTTAGTTTGACCAATAAAAGAGGAAATTCACAAAAAATGATTACAATCCTAAGATTGTCCTTATGAGCCTTATATGTGGAATTGAAGGTTGGAGTGTGTTTGAACAATTAGAAGAGGTTAAGAATAATGTGTCAAATAAGACCAACCAAGACAAAATATTGAGCCATTGACACCTACACCAAGATTTGGTATTTGAGACCTAAGAGAATAGCCTAATAAGAAACTAATGAAATCAAGATATGAAGTGTGGTAATGGAATGAATGGTGTGAGTTTGGAAATAAATGTAAGTGTCATGAGAGAGGTAAATTCTATCAAAAAGTGTTTTTAAGATACAAAGAATAGATATATAGTGAATGAGGATGTTAAACCCAAGAACCTAGAGAAGGATAGGATTGGAGATGGAACATTGAAGGAAAAACATAACATTGAATGAGATCTTTAGCCAGACTAAAACTAAGAAGGATAATTTGGATACTTTTCCCCTTACTTTTGCATCATATCACCTTGAAGATTTAAAGATTATACCTTGGTAGAGAGGACATAATCCTTTTTTAAGAGGATATAAATAATTTAATAATACACCTTATTTAAAATAAATAATATACAGTCATGCACTTCATAACCATCACCTACATCACTATTTATACATAGTCACCATGAATTTTCTTGAGTTGTGGCCATACATGGGTTGCATTAGGGTAATGGAAAAAAAATGAAGGGTGGAATAATTTAAAATATGTTCATGACATATTAAAATAAAATTCATCTTATTCTAGCTCAAACCAAGGCAAAAGGGAAGGAAGCTTAATTTTGAAACTTGACCAAGTGGGTAACATGTCACTAGCTTTTGGCAAAATAGGCCTATAGGCTAAAATATACATGATCTAATCACTAAATTTGGTAGAGAGACTCATTATGACCTAATCTACTTATAAAAAATATTTTTGAGGTTTTTTGATAAGGGGAACCATTCAATATTTTAGCACAGTCAACTCTATGTCTAATTATGGTCAACATTAGAGCATGCCTTGGAGGAATTGGCCATTTTGGGGTATCTACAGGTCAAATCAAAGATTTAAATTTGGTAAAAATGGTAAAAATGACCCATAAAATAATATAATGAAATAATTAATATTTTATTAAAGGCTTAAATACTCATTTTTCTTACACAAACTTCTTGTAGTCAATTGGTAGCCATTAGAGACCAAACAAAGCTTTTGTCAGTTTCGAGTGATAATGAGGATTTTAATCCTTGGAGAGGTATTAAAATGGTATAATAAGATTTTATAAACCTAATTCTACATATTTATATTAAAACATTCAAGGTTTCAAGTAAATTTTTAAATAAAGATAAGTTTAGGCATGTAGGGAACAAGCAGACAACTCAAGGTAAAGTTTGGTAAAAAAAGGTCCACATGCCAAAATATGCATCTAAAAGCCTTGAAAATTTGTAGGATTCATAATAATGACCTAATATACCTATACATAACATTATTAATTTAAGGGATTACAACCTTCTTCCCATCCTCTAATTTGTTCTCATGGACAATTTGTTGATGACACCATCTTTATGGGTAAGGCTGAAGTCAAGGAAGCCAAAAATTTGAAGGAAGATATTAACTTATATTATTCTGCCTCTAGTCAATTGGTTAACTAGAATAAAAGTGTTGTGTTCTTTATCAACACCCCTATTTAGAGGAAAAATAAAATATCTAAAATCCTTGGATGTTCTATAGGATCTCTCCCCTCTTCTCACTTGGGTCTTCCTCTTGACCTGAAGGTCCCTGATGCCTTTTGGGAAGATCTTATTAAGAAATTCAGTAAGAAACTTGTGGGATGGAAAGGAAATATTTTAAGCTAGGTAGGTAAGTTAACTCTTCTCGAAGCTTGTCTTCAAAGCATACCTACTTATGCTTTAAGTCTCTTTAAAATTCCTATTAAATTTGCTAAGTCTATTGAAAAAATTCAAAGAAATTTTCTATGGAATGGTACTAAGGAAAAAAGGAGAATGCCTTTAATTGCTTGGGATCATGTTTGCAAACCTCTTAGTGAAGGGGGATTCAGGATCAAGAAAATTAGAAGTATGAACAAAGCTCTTTTAGCCAAACTAGAATGGAGAGTTTACCATGATAACAAAGAGTGGAGTACCATATGGAAACATAAGTACCTATTCAATGCTAAATCCCTTCCTAATTTCTTCTCTTCTCCTGATGTTATTCATCCCTCTTCCATATGGGGCGTTGTTTAGGGGACCAAGAAAACTTTAGAAAAAGGATGTTCTTGGAAAATTGGTAATGGGCTTAAGGTGAAATTTTGGGATGATGTCTGGTTAAAGGATCATCCCTTGATTGGAGATTTTCATGACAAGGATTTCATTGACTGATGCAAGTAGAGATATGGCATATTAGTTAGTCATTATTGGCAGAATGATTCTTGGGGGAATTTAACTGATGTTGATCAAGGTTTCAGTAACATCTAATTATCTCTCAATGCTGTCTCTCTTTATCCTTATCTTGAGGATAAGATTATTTGGCATGCTGACCCTAGTGGTCAATTTAAAGTCTCTACAATCTTTGCTTCAAAGGAAAAGGGTAATCAACCTTTTTGGGCTCATGCCTAGATTAAGGGGCTCACCCCCAAAATTAATATCTTCTTTTGGACTCTACTTCAAAATAAAATTTTGACCCTTGACAACTTGCAAAAAAGAGGTATAAATGTGGTTAATAGGTGTATTTTATGCAAAAATGGATTTGAAGATAGAGACCATATGTTTTTGAACTGCTCTTACACCCAGCAAGTTTGGACTGAGATTCTTAATTTTTGGGGTATAACATGGGTCCATCAAAACAATGTGGAACTCTCTTTTAAAAGCTGGTGCTACCCCTCTAAGGATCCTAATGCTCATTTTCTTTGGAAACTCACTCTCCCTCATCTCTAGTGGGGTATCTGGAAAGAAAGAAATAATAGAATATTTAGGAGTAAAGAACTTCCAGGATGGGTGCTTGGTCAGAATATCATTAGAGCCATCAAGGAGAACTTTAAATCCCAGAGGGATTTTGATCAAACCTTCCAATTTGATAACCCTTTACGATTTGAAGGGTCTAATTTGAAAACTGATAATCCAAGATCGATCATAAAATGGTTTGTTCCTCCTAATGGATGGATCAAAGGGAACTTTGATGGAGCAGCTAAGGGAAATCCAGAAAGAGCGAGATGTGGAGGGGTATTGCGAGATCATGTGGGAATGTAATTGATGCTATTGCTATCCCAATTGGTAATTTGAATAGCCATATAGTTGAAGCTACTGCAGCCCTCTACACTATTAAATTAGCTATTGATTTGGGGTATTCCAAATTATGGCTGGAAGGTGATTCTTTGAATATTATTAACATCCTAAATAATAAAAATTCAATCTCATGGTCTATTGAGGCTATGGTTATGGAAATCAAAGCCTTAATTAACAAATTTGAAAAAGTGGCCATATCCCATACATATCAAGAGGCCAATGGGGTCACTAACTAGATAGCCAATCATGGTGTTCAAATGGGGCATAAGGTGAGGTGGCTTGATGAATTAAATAAGCACGTTGATCTTAAAGCGCTTATTAATTATGATGCCATTCATTCTAAAGTGGGAAAGATTTGCTTGGATTAGCAATTTAATGATTTGGTGGAGTGGCTTTATGGCCGTTAGATTACCTTCCCTGAGGAGGTACATTCTAGAGAATGTCACGTGGTCACTGCATGTATCATCAAATAGGTGAACTCCATTTCAAGTTACAAATAATTGGTTCCATTTCAACCTTTCTGCCTTCTGTGTTTGGGTGCTTCTAGTTTTTTGTTTACTTTGCAATATGAGGGGTGAACCACAGAAGCAAGAGCCCAAAAAATGTGATGACTGGAAGGCTAGATAGGATGTCTAGAAGATTCTATAGAAAGGGAAGGTGGTCAGTTATCTGGAGTGCTTGCATGGCTTTAAACCCCACGTCACTACCGCCTTCTATTAAAATTGGGTTGATGACAGAGTTACTCTCCACAGAGTCACTATGAAGCTTACTGAGGAATTAATTACAGAGGTCACGGGGCTTCCCATGGGTGGTATTAAGTTCTTAAAATAGACCAGTATCCCTATTGCGGCCTACAAAAAATTTTTGAAGATGGATGTAGAGGAGAAGCAACTGGAAAAGAATGGAGACTTCTTTGACATGGAACAGATAAAAGGAATCTGGTGAGATGTTCTATGATGTATCTGTGAGTACTTTATCCTTGATGGTAGGAATAAAAGAGTTCAAAATTTTCATTTTGTTTTTCTCAACCATTATTAGGCACAAGGATAGAATTTCTTTCCCTTTCTATCTGCGTTTTTCGTTGCTTCAAAGCTTGTATGCCCATAGGAAGAAGGAGTCTCGCCCCATTTTACATGAAGGTTTGATACTTCTCATAGAGGGTTTTTGTAGAAATAAATACATAGATTCAACTCCTTATTATGATAAACATAAGGGTTCTTAGTCCAAAAAGTGTAAGAAGGATGAGAATATTAAAGGGATAGAAAAGGAAAAACCAGAACCCTCTAGTTCTCAAAAACAAATTGTAGAAGAGGATTTTGAGTTAGAGAGTACTGAAAGCTCTAAGAAGGATGTCATGGAGAAAGAGGAAGGGATGGATGTTGGGGAGTTCAATTCTAATTTGGATAGATATCCAGCAACTAAAGGAAAATTTGAGAAAGGGAATGAAGGGGATACAACTGAGGGAAACTCAGAACATAGTAATTTTGGCAATGAGGGTAATTAGACTATGTCTAGGGGAGGTGTCAAACACAAATATATTTTAATTGATGATCCAGTCTCTATGAGAAAGGAGGATCACATGGTTTTGGTTTCTACTCCTACTATGGAGACTGGGGGACAAGAAATGGAGGACCCTGTTCAACATGAAGACCTTGTTGAGACTAAAAAGGAGGAACTAATGGATATGGAGGAACATATTGAAAAGGTTGATTCCCCTCCGCATGAGATTATAGAAGACACTTATGAATCTCCATAGAGGGAAACCAAGCTTTCCTTCCTATATTCTACCAAGTTTAAAGCCAACTCTATCCTCCAAGTTGATTCTTGGATCTATAATGAAATAATGGGGCTGAAGAAGAAAGTAGAAATAATGCAACACAATCAAGATGTTGATCAGACCATAATCAACCATTTAGAGGTGTAAATGAGAGATATCCCAAAAAAGCTTAAAGATTATGAGCATAATCTTAGAATGCTTATCAAGGAAAGTAGAACAAAGATGGAGCAGGTAACATCAAGCATCTGTGCTGCTGCAACTAACCTTGGTAAAAGAGCAAATGAAGAAATAATATCCTTGGAGGGTCCAAGTAAGAGGACAAGGTAGAGTTTGAGGAAGAAAGCCTTGCAAGCTGCTACTACTTCAGCTACTAACTCCATCTAGGATACTGCTACGATTGGGAAGGAGGCTGTCAAGTTGATCATGGAATTGTAATAGAAGCCTAGGGTCTTCTTTGTTGGTTTTGTTCCTGTTTAGGTCTTTTTTGCTGGTTGTTGTAACTGTTTATTATTTTTGATCCTATTTATTGGTTCTTGGTCTTAAACTTTATTTGAGGTTTTAGGTCCTTGTAAAACCTGGGTACTTTTAGTGGACTATGTTTGTCGTTTTAGGTCCCTGTAAAACCTGATTTTGATGCTGCGCTTTAGTAGGTTTCAGGACTGCCTTTCCTGGTGGCTGTTAATGTTTTATCTTTTTTGTTTCTGTTAAAGGGTTTTGGAGTCCCTTCAAAACCTACTTTTACTGTAATCTAAAACATTATTAATTTCATGTGACAATTTTAAGTTCTTTATATTTATACATGTCCTATTCATGTCTTATGATAGTCATCATTGGTGCATGCATGGTTCTTGGAGGTTTAAGGTATAACAATGAATTTCAAGATTATAAAAGTGTTTGAAAAGAATAAGAGGATGGTTTTAATCCTATAAAATAGATTTAAAGAGTGTTAAAACTCCCAAATCCATGAAAATGCCACAGTCAAACTTGAAACCCCATAGGTCATTTCAAAGGCATAAATAATAAAGTTGGAATTTTGATCATTTAAAGGGGAAAACATAAGTTGAATTAGGTAAAGAACATGTAAACATGGTGTTTTAACCTCATATCATCCTAAAAATGTCCAGTAACTCCAATACATTTTCACCTACCTATATATGATCATTTTTGGAGAATGTTTCAAAAGGTCAAAGCTAAGTTTTCATTACTTTTGAATGTTATAGCTTGGTACAAAGCTTGGATCACCTTTATTATGTTTGAAGATAGTCATCAATGGCTCAAGAATGTTTATTGGAGGTATAAGGTATAAAAATGGGTTCCAATATTATGGATGTGTTTGAAAAGCATAAAAAGATGGTTTTAAGCCTCTAAAACACCTTTCAAGAGTGTTCACACTCCAAACTCCATGTAAACCCCATAGGCAAGCTCAAAACTCCATAAGAAATCTCAAAGGCATAAAGAGAAAAGTTGGATTTTTAATCATTTAAATGGGAGAATACAATTTGAATCAGGAAAACAACATTTAAACATGGCATTTAATCTCATATCATCCTATAAGTGTCCAAGAACTCCAATATGTTTTCACCTACTTATAGATGGTCATTTTTGGAGAATGCTTCAAAAGGTCAAAGGTAAGTTTTCATTAATTTTGAATGTTATATATTTTTACAAGGCTTGGATCACCTTTATTATGTTTGAAAGACCTTGAAAAAGTAATTATTAGCTTGTGGAAGAGTGAAATTATGATTTTCACCTATTGAGAGTCAATTAGGTATAGAAGCCTAAAAATAGAATTTGGAAAATTGAGTCTAAATATCTTTATAAATCAATATGGGATTGATTTCTTATGTGCTTAACATTTACATATCTCTTGTGATTAAATATAATCTTCACATGATAGTCTAAACCAAGGTTCTACAAGAAACTCGTTGAGGAGCAGATCTAAAGGAATGTGTTGAATTAAATCTTCACATGATAGTCTAAACCAATATAAGATAATAATATTTTGTTATAGACCTATAAGGTGTTGAAATGTGTAATATATTTATGAATTCCTAGTAAAGGAATATAGAGTTAAGATTGGGTGTAAATATCATCATATAAAGTAAACAGAGTAGATGATTGTCATCACTCTATCCACAATAAATTCACATGTTCAAAACATGATTCTACTTGCAAGAAACTCAAAGTTATGGACCTAAAAGAAACTATAGATGGCCATGAGTATACAAACATAATTCAAATACAATCATTGATATTCTTTATTTATTATAAGGGTCTATTTCCCTTAATCCCACTCCATGCACAAGGATCAGAATTGAGATAAGTGATTAGGTGTCTAAAAAATACCAATCTAAGAATGATTTAATCATTAGTATAGGATTCAATTAATGAAAATATAGGTTAAACAACCCTTATTTCATTTGCCTTATTATAAAAACAAAGCTTCTTAAGAACAATAAGTGTCAATATTTCTAATTGTAGCTTCTATCATACCAATCTGATTTGGAACATTATCCTAACAAGTTATTCTCTTTCTCATAACATTTTTAATCCTTAATAATACTTCAAAACCAATAATTAATAATACTCTAAACACAAGTGATTCAAATAAGGTTTACTTCATTAGTTTTCTTAAATATTCATGTACAAAATAATAATGCCATGTATGAATGCCATAAATAAGCATACAATTTCAATAATACATGCATTGTTATATAGGAATACAATAAATTACATCATGTCTAACAACATAGTATCTAATGTTAGGTG
Organism: Torreya grandis; assembly: GCA_037957365.1. Classification (NCBI taxonomy): domain Eukaryota; kingdom Viridiplantae; phylum Streptophyta; class Pinopsida; order Cupressales; family Taxaceae; genus Torreya; species Torreya grandis. The sequence continues at coordinate 43,989 of JARHVA010010536.1, read as the reverse complement.
AATATATCATATATGTATGTATAATGCCAAAAATATGTACATTTTCATATAGGCATACAAAAAAGTACATCATCTACAACATCTTAATCATCAAATAATCTCCCTCTCCTTGAAATAAGACTCTCTCTGCGATGCCCTACTTGTAGATGGAGATATCCTAAATGCCTTGGATTCCTCCAAGGTTTGACTATGGGTAATACGCTCATATCTCACTTTTATCCAAAATAATTCAATACAAAAATTATTGTAAAATTAACAAGTATACATGAAACCAAGTTAAGAAACTCATTTTAAACTATAATAAAAAAATAATTTAAACATGCACTTACCATAATCTCATGGTCATTCTCAATTTATCATTGATGCTCGACTGGGTCAATGACAAGTTTAGCTACATGAATAGGAATTTCAAATGATGAATAAACATGAAGAACTACCATAGTATTCATATATAACAGACTATCAGATGTCATATGACAACCCTGCATACATAATACATTCATGCATATAAGTTATATTTTCCCAAGTATATAGTAAAATTATTAAAATAAAAATATTAAATTATAATTCAAATTACAAGTGAATATACATATCTCTATGAGTGCTTGTGAAAATGACATTGTAGTAACAATGCTTGAGTCTGTCTCGACTCTCAATGATGGAGTGTCCACCCTAGTTGTTAGCTGAACAAATAACCTAATAATTAATAACTTGGGAAATTTATTGATTAAATAAATTGATAACAAAACTTAGTCTCTTATGATATGAAAATATCTAATGAGGTCATGGGAAACATGAATGTGATAAGTGGATATGTGCAACATGTGACTTGTAACACCACACTAAAGGAAATAAATGTTAGTTTCATGAGGGACAATGACAAGATAATGAGGGAGGATTTATGAGTGAATTTTGTGAAATTGAGTCATTAAATGAAATTTAAGTGTTAAAACATCCTTGATACACCTATATACACTATTTGGGATGATTTTATAGCTTTTTTGAGGTGTATTTCATTTTTTGACCTAATTAAAGTCATTAGGCCTAACTATCTTAAGGCAATGACTTGGTATAGTCTAGGATAGTCCTATGAGCTATTGTGTCTAAGTTGATTTTTTTTGAAATTTTGATCATGTTAACACCTTGAATACTTTAATTATAGACATTCACTAATTTTTAGTCCAACTAAATATTGGTGTGTTCAAAAATCTCTTAGAAATAGTCATTGTGATACGACAAGTAACCTATATAGGTGTTTGTTGAGAAGTTTATAAACTAGGTTTAATCAGGTTAAGACACCTAAAGTGATAGGTTGATTTTATGGGGGACATATATACAATAATTTTAAGAGTGTCTATAACCTTATAAAATAGGTCTCTTCAAAATCTAAAGAAATATATAGAAAATAGAATTGAATATTATAGAGATAAGAGTGAGTAGACAATCATATTTATAAGTGCATGATTTTGGTTGCCCTATAGGTGACATTAGGTCGACTATCTATCCTTAGATTTCCCTTAGTTTTTACAAGGGAAGGTCTATATGTATATAGTGCAAGTAGGTTAAGGTCAATAAAGGGTGTTATAGTCTTGTCAACACTCAATTTTCATTTTAGGGGGACTTTCTTAATGAAAGGTGTTATAATCTTATAGATTTAACATGTCACTTGAGTGATGAAAGTGCATGGATATATATAGACCCTCTCCCCCAGATAGATATAGTAGTTCTTTGAGAACCCTAATTAGGTGGTGGTAACAGACTACTTGACCCCATCTATCTATATGGGGTTGAGGTCCCCTATTTGTATATGGTCAAAAGGCCTATGCCATATACATATAGGCTATAGTTTATAGTCGACACTCTCCCAAAAAAATAATGGGATATAATGGCCTAATATATATAGCTTTAATAATAGATATGGGCATACTATCTCTTATAAAATGGGATCAAATTGCATATCCCTAATTTGGATTAAGTGCCTATCAATCCAAAATGACTATTTTTTATTGAGGGCCTATGAAACACCAGAAGCAATTACATTAGCCAAGTAGGATCAAGTGAATTCCAATTAAATATAAATATTATGAATATTATAGGAGTGAGATAGATAAGGGGACAGATCAACCCACTATTCCCCATTAGGAATAAGGGTCTATCTTTAAGTGGGATTGACTTGCCTCTCTATATAAACAAATATTTAGAGTTTGGTTGGATATTGGAATTGAATAGGTACAATGGGATCAAGAGGCTATGCCATATAATTTTATAACTCCATATATAGAGATTAGATTATTGCGCTTGATTGGAATTGATGGGAATTGAATTGCTAGCTATGACCATTTTGGATATCAATCATAGAAATTGAACCATTACATGTGGTTAGGATACAAAATAAATTGGTTGGCTATGATGCCAATATTTAAAAGGAAGGAGTGGTGTGCATATTGATGAATACATGCTATGATAAACTAGGATTTATAGAAATATATTATACCAAACAAATTTTATCAAATGAATTCTATATATATACATCCAGTCCTACTGATTAGGATCGACCCGATATGGGAAATACATATAATGGGATATCAAGTAAATGTTCAACTTACTATTTTGGTTATTAAAAACATAGTTTGAAAGTTGAAATAAAATAAAAAAATTTGAGATGGAGGATGAGTTTATAACATTATTTTATTCCATGTTAATACATCCAACAATAAAAATTCCAATAAATCATATTAGGTATTTTATATTTTCTTACATAAAATCTACCAATGATGCAATTAAGGTGTATGAATGTACATCTATAATATATAATATTCACTTGAAATTTTACCTCTATAAATATATATGGTGTTGTAATGACACAAATAGATGTACTAGTGGTTGGTCCACTACCTAGCTCATTAAATTTAAATTGTGATGTCGAAGGCAATGTCTCCTCTTGGAACACAAAAAAATACATAAATATTATTCAATTTAAATGTGTAAATTATTTTTTATTTTCAATTTACAAATATAATTTTAAAATTTAACATGAAATTTATATAAAAGATACTTACATGTATCTAGAGAGTCCCAACATATCTAAATCAAATATGTGTGATAATAACTCATCAATCAAGACCATATCCTCCAAGCCCCCTGAAGTGCCACCATCATCATCTAAAGGTCTAGTGCATATAACACCATAAGATCTACATGGGTGGGGTTAGGTACAACCAATAAGTGGAGTATCTTGAGCATCTATTTCTAAAATGACCTCCTTTATCATAGAGGGAATCTTTGGATGAAATGAATTCTGGGTAGGGATCATTATAGGTTAATTAGGTGCATGATGTACACCTGGTCGATCATTGAAGACAAACTCATAGTAGAGTTTCCTAAAAAATTAAAAAGGGACCTCATGGTTATTACAAGGTGGATAGTCAAACACCATCCACCATCACTCCCAAAAATTGGCTTTAATCAAATTATGTTATAATCGATGGATTAAGAAATTTTTAGTCATTACAAGAAATAGTTCATTGGTGGTTGGGTTGATAAATAAGGCATAAATTTTTTCTTTTGTTATTTCTTTCTTCTTCACCTCATATGTTGATAATTTGTCAGCATAGTAAGCCCTATAACTATCCCTATATGATCTCCATCTATCAATTTGACTCATTATTGAGTCAACTTGACCTAATAATAACTCTAAGGTATTGGCCAAATAAGTGTGGTGGGTGTTCATGGAAGTGGGATCCCTCACTCTCCTACTTATCTTCTTAATTTCAATTTTTTTCCCACTATGTGAGCAACTATATCCTCCTAATTGCATGGGGGATCTAGTGGAACTATAAGAGGGTTAGGTAGAGGGTTAGGAAGGTTAGGAGGGTTGGGTAGATGGTTAGTCAGAGGGTTAGGTGGAGCATGCCAACCTACTGGATAAAAATTATAAACTAAAATATGAAAAAAGTTTACAAAAAATTCAAAAAAATTGATGTAATCCATAAAGCTTACTTCTTCTTCATGGCATCATCAATCTCATGAATATGGGAGCAAAAAATTGATTTCTACGCTAAGGAAAAAAACAAATGATTTTCACACTGAGGGATAAAAATAAAAATGGGAGGGAAAAACATGAATGTCAAAGAGCAAAATTCAAACACAAAGGAGAAGAAATGGAATGAGGAACTTTGTTTTTTTTTTTTTTTTTTTTTTTTAATTTTAATGTTTAGGTAGCATGTATGCATTCCTTTTAATTATATGAATGTGTAATCATTCCTATAATGTATATACATTTGTGTAATGTATACACATTCCTATAACATGTACACATTCATATTATTAAAGGAGCATATATGCCTTATTTATACCAAAACTGCATATGCATTATGAATAACCTGTACACATTATTGGGTATGTCCATAGAATTATCCCCCAAATCTATGTACATACCATTTTCATATGCATGAAGTGATTTATAGGGGGGTTGGTGGATTGATTTTTAATAACAATGTGTTTTGGGAGGTCCAATGATCAACCCTCCCCACATCATTTTTTTGTTCAAATTCTTTTTATCTTTTACCTTAAAAACAAAATAAGTGGAGAGACATCAATTTTAGCAAGTGGGCAACTAGAAGGATTGGTCAAGTCTTAGTGTTGTGATTGAGGAGGTCATTGGTTCAATTCCCTTCTCTATATGCAAGACTATGTCTAAATATTTTTCTTAGTGCATTTAAATTTTGTTAAATTTTTAATTAATTTGAGCCATTAATGATGGAAATTAAAAATATTGTAACTTTTAATTCGTAACTTATAATTGAGTTATGTTTTGTTTAGAAGTGCATTATTTATAATTCCCTATCCATTTGTCTCATTTATTTTTAAAAATGAACTAAATTATAAAGTGCCAAATTTTGGGGGTTTGCATCATTTTATGGGTGTTTTGACAATATAAATGAAGAAATGTCAAATCAATCTTCCCTCTTTATTATCTTTTTCTTTAAAAAATTGCAAATCCAAAGCCCTTACTACCATTGTTAAAATAACACTCTGAATGGGTTCTCCATTTAGAGACCATCATTTTTTAGTGACCTATTTTATAGTTAGGAACTTAGATGGTTTTTTTAATTTCCTCTTTTCTTGTACATGAGTATCTCACTAGGCACATTATTTGTCAAAACTCATATGAGGAAATTTTGTTGGTATGTCTAAGTGATGGATGAGCCCAACCGTTTGGAAATTTTGAGTGATAGATTAACCTATATTTTTTGGCACTTATGAGTGATGGATTAGCCCATCCTTGTTGACACATTTTGAGTGATGGATTATCCCATCCTTATTGACACATTTTGAATGATGGACCAACCTAGAGACTATCTATGTATGTGTAGTGTAGCCTTGCCTCCCCTCTCTATAAAATAGATAGGGATGGGTCCCCTATATATCTATATGGTCTCAGCCAACCTGAGTCCAAGTTATTCTATTCTATGGTAGGGTTGGTTTAGGGGCACAAAAACCACAACTCTATAGTATAGCCCACCAAGGTACCAAGATATGATCTTTATGGCTATAGATAGGGCCCATCCCCCTATATAACTCTATATATCCCTATCTTTATATATATATATATATATATATATATATATATATATATATATATATATATATATATATATATATATATGATATGTGAATTATCCATGTATATAATCCCACTAACAAATCCCTCTATTGTAACTATATATATATGGATGGATCCATCCTTTTTGACACATTTTAAGTGATGGATTCACCCATCCGTAGAGATATTATCTCTTTTTTTATGGTACATGTGATGTTTTTCATCTCCAAATTTCATCTATACACCCCATTTGAGGATTACGAGGGTGGGGGGGTATTCTATAGAGTATTGCTTCTTTAGTGTGTTGAATCTCTTTGGCATTTTTTGTAGTGGTAGATCAGCCCATCCTTCTTGGTTCCCTTAGTGTGATTCATCTCTTTTGGAATTTTTTATTCAATGGTGTATCAGCCCATCCTTCTTGGTGGCTTCAATGATTGCATCATTTTGGTGGTTTTTTCTTCAATGGTGGATCAACCCCTCCTTATTATCCCATCCTTTTTGATGGATTTGGTGATGGTTTATACCATCATTTTATACTACCTATTGATATTGAGTGATGGATCTACCCATCCATGTATGATTTGAGTGATGGATCTTCCCATCCATGTGTAACTTGAGTGATGGATGCCCATCTAGATTGACTTTTCAGCTTGACTACTTTCTCTTGAAGCATTTCTAGTAGCACCAACACCTATTTCTTTAGGGTGTCCTCGTATCTAACATATTCTTCAAATTTTAGATTACATTAAGTGATCACCTTTGTACTATGATTACTCATAATGGTATCCATAAGAAAACATTGATATTGAGCATATTGTATATGGGTACCTGATCAAGCCTATTTTTTGGGACCCATTTTTTGAGATTGTATTCTTATATTTACTACTCCCTAAGTTGCACTTAAGGGGAAGTGTTGGTGTAAAATATTATCTACACCATAGTCTTAAGTTTACTTAGGTTAATATTATACCAAGAGTATTTATTTCATATTATTTAGAGAATATGTGGATGTTAATGTTTATTCTATATGAGGTTACTGACTTGTATGTGAAGAAAAGTGTGGTAGTTGAGCATGTGTGCATCCATAATATGTCTTTGACCATATGGGTGCACTATTCATTTTGAAAATAGTCCCTTTTAAAATTGACAAATCTGATCCACATCCTCTCCCTCAATGATACAAAGAATAAGGACTCATGTAGCTTTATATTGAATAGAAGAGAAGAGTGAGATGGAAAATGACTTCGTTGGAGTAGCTTGTGATGTATTTTCAATAGAAAAAAATAAATTTATCTTTCATAATTTTGTTATTATATATTTGTATTTAGACTCTTGTATTTGAATTCAAACTTCATATTTTTGTTTAAGTTGTATGGAGATTTTGTTGTCACAATATCTTGGCATGATTGTATGCAAGTAGTGAAAGTTCTTTAGTCTTCCCTTCAAATTTTGACATATAATTATTTTCTTTTGAAATTTTTTTGAGATTATGATTTATTATTAAAATAACACAAGGATTTTTTTGTGTAATTTGTTGTTGAATCTAAATTCTTAATATATACAAATAGAGAAACCTTAGTCAAGTAAAATAATAATTTATTGCTTTTTACAAGGAAATAAGAGATAGTTATCATATTCAAGTTATCAGTAATAGGATATTATTTTTATGCATGTTATATGTTCTTATGGACATATGATATCTTTCTTATCCATTGAATAAGAGAGGTTTCCTTCCACTAAATCTACTCACCTTCTTGACATTTCTAGTAAGTCTCTAAGTTTGGCTCACTAGACTTGTTATTTTTCTTCCTTTCTAAGTATATTTATCTCCACTATCTCTTTCTTTCATATTTCCTTTCTTTCACCTTTTCATACTCTATGGTTAATATTATTACCTCAGTAAAAATATTTTTTGATGTAAATAGATACTTTACCACATCCTTTTTAGTTTTTTAATAAAGGTAGCTCTTCCTGTTAATAGGAGAAGGACCTTGCCTTGTGATTGTTGAAAAAAAACACCTATTTATTCCTTAAATATTTTTTTCAGCCAACAATAATTTAAAACTAATCTCAAATATTTACAAAACAACTAAAATGCATCAATCAAAGATTGTGGATCTTGTTGATTTCTCTTTAGATCACTTGGAGATAATGGTGCATTTTTATATCAATTAACTAAAATAAAAACATATCTAGCAATAAAATAGAAATATTTGATTTCATATATGAATTAAACTATAGAATTCTAAAAAAAATCATTCATGGATTTATTTTATTTGTGCATTCAAAATGGAAATATCAATTTGTAAAGGTAGAACTATGGAGATACTTAACCTTTTTGAAATGTCATGATAATTTGATTGAAAATATGGTAAATTATTTTACAAAATTTTATTATAGCTAATAACACATAACATAGTGATTCAAATCATAATATGGAGAAAATGAATATTGTACACCTAGATCCTTGAATTGGGTAAATCTACATGAAAGTGCACGTAAGGTAAAAAAGAAAGAGAGGTGGTTAGTAGGATAAATACTTATGGACTAATATAATAATTGATGGAAATCATCACTAAATATAATCTTGAATTAATTGAACAACATTTCAATACTTATTTGCATTACTTAAGCATTGTGGTGTTGTAAAAGAGATTTGGAGATTCATAACCAATATCAAATTAGTTAAAATAATTCTTGAATGAAAAATAATAATTTCATCATTTTAAGACATTTATTTGAATAGAAATTAATAATTTAATTTATAAATAGGGGAAACAAACTCTTTAAAAAAATAAAAACCCAAACAAAAATATTAGTCAAAATGATGGGATAGATAGCTAACACTATTGGCCAAGCATCAAGATTCATTTAATTGCACTTGATCAAACCCATTAGATGTAAAATAAATAAGCCTTAAGAAAAATGAATCTATTTAATGGTGAAAACCAAATAAATTAATGCTCCAAGTAACCACAACCAATAAAATTAGAAAATAAATTCAGTTTTCCTACCATAATCCTAGCCTATGTCAAAATAGTAGCTTTAGAATAGGGAATGTACATCCATTTAAAAATCAATTATTTTGAGCATCATACTTGCTCCCAAGGAAAAATAATAAGGGTGATAAATGCATCCACAACCTTATAAAACTTATTATTAAGGATGTTTTTTTGGAACAGTTTCTATGTAGGTGGTGTGTATGTGATATTATTCATCTGTTATAGTTTACGTATCACTTGAAAAAATAAAAATAAAATATCATTCATATTTACCATTGTAAATATTGAAAAATAAAAATTGTTTCACTTTTAATCATTCTTAATATCCATGCTTATCAAAATTCCTTTCCAACATTTTTCATGAAATATCCTCTAATGATTT
>JARHVA010010536.1:7500-30000 GCA_037957365.1 Torreya grandis | reverse complement strand
TCCAAGTATGTTTTTCAAGATTTTAGAAGTAAGTTTGTAGATTTAGACATTCTCCACCTTCAGGAAATAAAGGCAAAGAATTTCCTTCTCATGACTATTGTTGGAGTTATCTGACCTAATATTTTAGTGATTTAAGTGAACATGAGGTAGGTTATGGTGGAGTTATTACATTTATTACTCCCTCATGGTGGCCTCATTTTTTGATGTTTAGAAAGGATCCCTCCTATAGTTTCATATAGGCCCTCTTCAATATTGATAATTGTTCTCTTTAAATTATTAATGTTTATACCTCGAATGAAACTCACGAGTGTATAACTTTATGATGATGGATTCTTGATTCTCTTACTAATGCCCACTAGGTTATTTGTGGGTATTTTAATATGGTTGAATAATAAATTAAAAATATTGGTAATTAACTTATGAGATGTTCCATTGGTGAAAGGGAGGCATAGTTATACATGTGAAACAAATTTGGCCTTCATGGCCCTAATTTAGGGTAGTACCCCACTCAATAAACTTGGTACTTTTGGACCAATCTTTGATGTGGGTCTAATAGGGTACTTAAATAGCTTTATTGTACCATGATTTATTCTCATCCATAATTCTCCTTTGTTATGACATTATCACTATTTGTGGAAGCGCTATCAAATTTTACTTTATTTAATCAGATTTTGTATTACTTAGCTTTTTAAAAAGCCTAAATTTCATAAGGCACAATTATTTATTAATATGTCCCTCCTATATCATAGTCCCACCATGGCACACATCAAATAGGTCTAGAATAATATTAATAAGCCTAATTAGTAGCTAGGGTTGATCTAGTGGTGGGTAGATTGATGTAGAGCATATACCAAGAAAACATTCTTGACCTTATTTCTTACCTACTTCCTTTGATAATAGCTTTTGAATTTACTTTACAAGTAATGTTCTTAGGTATAACTAAAAATTTTATGTTTTATTAACATTGATCTTGTTTAACTCTATCATAGTAACCATCTAATCAACTCATCAACATTACTAAGACTTGTTGAGACTCAATTTTGCCTTTACACAACTTTGTTCTCTATTTACATAGTCTTTATAGCCCTATTTATGGGCTTTCCTTGATTTGTATGATCTATATAGAATCCAAATGGAAAAACATCAACTATTTTAGATACCCTTTATTTAAATTTATTCATCTACAAAGTTACAATCCTCAACTCTTTCTTTTAGGCACTTTTTCAATGCTCTAAAACTTGTTGTTTTCCTCTATCTATTACACTCAATCCTCAATAATAGTATAGACACTTGATGAAATGTATTAAAACCACTGAAATCACTTAATATAGGTCTTCACCTAGCTTTATATTAGTTTCTAATGTATTTTGATGGTCCAAATCAAAGTTATGGCTCAAACCCTAGATGAGGGTTTACTTATCTCAGTCACAACCGAAGAACTAAAACAATTCTTCTGAAAATAATTTAATGGGTTTAAATACTATATGAAAGATTTTATAGCTTTTAATTTACCTTCCATAACTCATCAAACTCTTGTATAATCCTTATCATTCCACTATTTACCTTTTCATCTTAAAACATATGTGACTATGTTCATTTCTTTAGTAAATGACTAGCTTGTAAATCTACAGACCATAAAAGACCCTATTAAAAGAATTATTAAATTCAATAAAAACTTTAAAAATTAAAAATAAAATTACCTTATTTATATAAATCATTTTAAATATAGTTTGACATTTCCTCTGTTCATCTTATAATAAACACACTGCCTGGCAATAACATCATCTACAAGAAACAAGGGATAAATTGTAGATGCTTGTGTCTAAAATTTCCTTGATATATGTTAATATATAATCTTAAAATAATATATCATATCCTATTGAAACATTTAGAACACCATGCAATTAAAACCAATGATTGTTTCTTAATATGAATAAGCTCATAATTCACAAATTAGGGACTCCTTTACAACACAGGGGTTTGTGTATACATATGCATGAACATAAATGATTATATCAACATTAATTGTAATAATAAAATTGAATAAAATTCAAAAAATCCTTCATGAACATTCATATCACTTTTTAAAATTCATTTAATCAACTACTTTGCTAAACATAGTCTAAAAATAAGCACTTATATAGGAACAAGGTTCTATTATATTACCACCTACAATAGGGGTTTCTTATTTCCTTATATTTTGAAGTTTATCTAAACACTAACATTATTAAAAATTAAGCCAAACTTTATAACAAATATAAATTCTCATTCTCTCATGAATAAATCACATACATTCAATAAAAGACCTCAATAGGGGTTGCACATACATTCATTTAAACAATAGAGTTCTTAAAAAAACACCTCCATCATGTCTTCATCCCAAAAACTTGTCAATAATTTTTCCATCCTCTCATTCTAATGGAATATCACCGTAGATAAATAAAAATCTCTCTCTTAAAATGCCTAAAGAGAGGCATAACTACTTGTTGAACCTATCCCTCTAAATGGTCTCCTTAATTATATTGCACATTCATGATTTTACATAAGATGACTACATAAATACCATAACCTTTGAATCATGAACATGTTATAAGAATTATATAGGGTCTACATCCCCTTGAAATGTTTTTGACATCTTGACACTCTCTCAAAATTCATAAGAATCATTAAACAAGACTTAATAATATTCAAATTTTCAAATCATACTTTTGGCAAGAAAATCATTAATTCAAATTCTATACCTGTTTAAACAACCTAAACTATCATATGAACTATTCATGACCTATAACAACTGTAAAACACCTATAGACTAAACTAAGAACAAAAATGGATCAAACTTGGGGTCATCATGGGATGCCCCTACATGATACTACCAAACTGGGAATTCTTTACCATATGTATTAAGTCATCCACTTGGTATATGTTGTTGCCTAAATGCATTGAACCTTCCTCATTGAAGGTGTTTTCCTCCACTTACCGCTCATAGAGGTGTACATTCTCTTGGGCCCCATATTTAGTCCTTCTTAGATCTATCTCCTTTAACAAGATACCTACACATAAAACCAAATTGTTAAAGAAAACATGTCTACTACGATTTCCTCCTTGCCATTTAGGTGTACTCCAATATTTCTCCTCTACATATTGCTTTATTTTCTCCTTAACTCCATCTTAAATCATTTATACCAATCTACACTCTTGTTCCTTTACCAATGTTCCTTGTACTACCCATTCCTTCTCATGCACAACTTATCCTTATCCTTTGCATACCTCACACTTGTGTAGATTTTTAATTTTCTATTGTACATCTTCAAAATCTTGACTATCTTCAATCTCTTACATCTCCAAGGGTTTCATATTCTCATTCAATGTATCATTTTCTTTGATTATCACTCCTTCATATTCGTCTTGTTCATTGGCCTACTTCATATTTCCCATATCTTTGATATTCTCTTCATCTACCATGTTTCCTTTAACTTCCTTAGCCAATTTATGTTACATATGCATCTTTGTTTTATTTTCCTCCCGCTCCTTACCTATACCTTGATCATGAAATAACATATTAGAAACTAAACTTGGAGCCTCCATGGCTTTCCCTTTATCTTCTTGCTTGTTCATTTCATCCTCCTTATTCTTCACTTGCTTGGTATCATATCCAAACCATCTCCTTTCCATCTCAGCTACAATCTCAAACACTAGCCAGTTGTCTTCTTTCTTACATGTTTGGCTACCATGCTTTCCTTGACTACTTATTTCTTGTATCTCTCTCTTAGGTGATTCACCTTCCTTCATTTGACAACTATTTATTTCCACCTTGCATTCTTCACTACTCACTTTATTTTATTCCTTTTGTACCTTGACCAATCCTAGACCATTCATATTTTTACTCCAATAATGCATCATTATCATCATGATTCTTTCATCCTTTCTTCCCTCTTCACCTTTCAATTGAACAAGTACATATATTTTTCCATGCTACCTTATAGTGTATGTGTTTGTTGTCCCATTGTGTATGGAATGCTTATCAAACTTCCATGGTCTACCTAGAAATAAATGGCACATATCTATATGCAAAATATCACATAAAACTTGGTCTTTATACCTTCATATCTAAAACTCAATCCAACTCTATTCATTTACCAGTGCTTGGTGTCCTTTCTAAACCCATGCAACTATGTATTATTCTGGATGTGTCATCCTCTTCAATCTCAAATTATTCACCATATCTAATGAAATAATTTTATTAGTACTACCAACATCAATAACCAAATTACATACTTTACCTATTAACTTTCATCTACTTTTGACTAAGCTTCTCCTTTGGATTGCTTCCTTGCCTTGCTTGTATTTTATTAAAATCCTCCTCATGACTAATGACTCATTCCTATCATGTTCTCTCTCCTCATTCATCTCTCTCACTCTCTATTGTTTCATACTACTGCTCACATTCCTTGGACACTCTACTGCCATGTGTCCTTCTCTTTAGCAAGTCCAACATTGCCCCTAAAATCTCTATCTTGGTCCTTACCTCATTGGACCTTCTTCTCTTCTCATTGTTCCATCTAAAAATGGTCTGATCTACCTTTCATGGTGATATCTCATGCCTTATTACACTACTACATGGTCTTATGGTCTCCCTTGAACCACCTCTCCATTTCCTCTCTCTTCCATCTTTTCTTGCAAAGGTGCTAATTGACCTTGCTGCCTATCATCTCTTTCTTATCTTTGTTCTCTCTCATTGAGAACATCATCTATATCCTCCATTATCATCACCAATGGAGCAATCAACTGGGTCACCTGGTATACCATTTGCATGACCAAATCATCTTCATTCCTATTAGTTCTCTCTATGGAGCATTGTCTTTGATCACCTATCCTGTCATGTACTTCAAAACACATTGTTAATCCTTTAAACAATCCATAAAATCTTTCCCTAGGTTCTAATCCCAAAATGATGTAGATCATATACCAAGAAAACATTCTTGACCTTATTTCTTACCTACTTCCTTTGACAATAGCTTTTGAATTCACTCTTCGAGTAATGTTCTTAGGTATAACTAGAAAGTTTTTGTTTTCTTAACCTTGATCTTGTTTAAATCTATCACATTAATCCTCTCATCCACTCATAAAATTTAGTAAGAATTTCCAAGACTCAATTCTACCTTTACACAACTCTGCTCTCTCTTTACACAACCCTTGTAGCCTTATTTATGGTATTTCTTTAATTTGTATAGCCTATATAGATGCCAAATGGAAAACCATAAACTATTTTAGATACCTTTTATTTCAATTTATTCATCTACAAAGTTATAATCCTCAACTCTTTCTTTAAGGCACTTTTTCAATGCTCTAAAGCTTGTTATTTACCCCTAATTAGGTCTCTTAGGGCTTTGCCTCTATTTATTACACTCATTCCTCAATAATAGTTCAGACACTTGATGACATGTCATGAAACCACTTAAATCACTTAACATAGGTCTTCACCTAACTGTATATTAGTTTCTAAGGGATTTTTCTAATCTTTATCAAATTTATGGATCAAACCTTAGATGAGGGTTTAATTGTCTCAGTGATAGCCTGAGAACTAAAATAATTATTCTAAGAATAATCTAATGGGATTAAAGACTCTATGAAATATTATATAGCTTTAAATTTACCTTCCCTAACTCCTCCAAATCTTGTATAATCCTTATCATTCCATTGCCTACCTTTTCATCTTAAAACACATGTGACTGTGTTGGTTTCTTTAGTAAATGACCAGCCTATAAGTCTACAAACCACAAAAGAACTTATTCCCAAAATTATTAACTTCACTAACAACTTTACCAAATCAAAAGGGACCTACCTTGTTTATATTAATCATTTGAAAGATAGTTTGACATTTCCTTCATTCATCCTACAATAAACACACTGCCTAACAACAACATCATCTATAGGAAATAAGGGATAAATTGTAGATGCCTATGTGTAAAAGTTGATATATGTTAATATATAATCTTAAAAAAATATATTAGATATTGTTAAAATAATTAGAAAACCATGCAAGTGAAACCAATGACTATTTCTTAATATGAATAAGCATGTAATTCACAAATTAGGGACCCCCTTACAACACAGGGGTATGTGTATACATATGCATGAACATCAATGATTATATAGAAATTACTTGTAACTATAACCTTTATTCACATTCAAACACTCATTCACAAACATTCATATCACTTTTAAAAAGTCATTTAATCAACTACTTTGCTAAACATAATCTAAAAATAAGCACCTATATAGCAACATGGTTCTATTTTATTACCACCTCTAAGAGGGGTTTCTTATTTCCTTATATTTTGAAGTTTATATATAAAATAATGTGCTTAATCCTTAAACCAAAATTTATAAAAACTATAAATTCTCAGAATAAATCACATACATTTAACAAAATACCTTAATAGGGTCTGCACATACATTCATTCAAACAATAGAGTTCTTAAAAAAAACACCTCCATCATGTTTTCATTCCCAAAATATTGTCAATAATTTTCCCATCCTCTCATTCAAATGGAATCTCACCCTAACTAAACAAAAAAAATTCTCCTAAAATGCCTAAAGAGAGGCATAACTATTTCTTGAACCTATCCCTCTAAATGGTCTCCTTGATTACATTGCACATTCATGATTTTACATAAGATGACTACATAAATACCATAACCTTTGACTCGTGAACATGTTATAAGACTTATATAGGGTCTACATCCCCTTGAAATGTTCATGAAATCTTTCTACCCTCTCAAAATGCATAAAACTCATTAGACAGGACTAAATAATATTCAAATTTTTAAATCATACTTTTGGCAATAAAATCATTAATTAAAATTATATGCCTCTTTAAACAATCTATACTTCTCATATGGACTATTCATGACCTCTAACAATTTCAAAACACCTATGGACAAATATAAGAACAAAAATGGATCAAAATTGGGGTCATCATGGGATGCCCCTACATCATAGATGCTCTCGACAAGATAACTAGATTTCTTCACATTAGGGGTGATAATTAGCCAAGATTCAATGATGATATTTATTTTCCACCTATTTTAAACTAATTCATTTGGTGGTATATGTAAAGAAACACCCATTAAATGAATACCTTTAGCTATGAGTGAATGGATTATGTCATAAAATCTAAATTATTGATTAGTATAATGCCTGTGGTACTTAAATTTGAACTTGTATGCATTGGCTCAAAATGGGAAATTGGGTCTCTAAGGAATTATTATACATGTTCAATGGAAAATCCACCACCCAAAAAATCCTATCCCTTTAGGATAATGAGAAACAATTAACAGAGACACCAAAGATAGTCAAAGATTTTGCCCAACATTATTGACAAGTGTTTTCTGCCCAACTACCATCCATAAAAAGATAATAGGCCTTGAACCAATGCCTCTCAATGGTTCCCACTAAAGTTACCTCCTCCCAAAGGGTCACTAGTGATAGGCATCTCTCTCTAGAGGACCTATTCAAAGTTATTATGCAAAAGGCCAATGGTAAATCCCTACGCTATGATGACTTCCTTTGTGGATTTTATAATAAAATGTAGGATATAGTAGGGGTTGACCTTTTACTAAGTATACTTAGAAGCCTTTCGCTCATAGACTTTGGGATCAATCATCAATAAAGGTAATTTATAATTCATCCTGAAGGCTAGTGACCCAAAACTCATTTTTAATTGGCATCCTATCATTTTGTTTAATGTATCTTAAAAAATCATCATTAAGGCTTTAGATCTTTGGCTTAGGCATATGCTACCTTCAATCATTCAACCTTAATAGATGGGCTTCATTCAAGTCTGCTATATTCTAGATAATGTCATAATAGTGTGGGATGGTATGAAATGGTCTTGTTGTTCACACCAAAAGGTCTTGTTTATCAAAACATACTTTGAGAAAGCCTATGACTGCATTGAGTGGCCATTTATCCTTGCTATGATACAAGAACTAGGTTTTGGTCCCACTTTCATTCAGTCTATGTGCATGATTTCTAATGTTTAATCATATATCTCCATTATTGGAGTTAATTCCTAACCTTTTGTCCTATTTAGATCCATAAAAAAGGTTAACCCTTATCCCCAACACTATATGTTCTCATAGGAGAAGGATTTAGATATCTCTTAGCTAATTATTAATCATAAGGCCTGGTACATGTATAGCCTTTCCTTAGAAATAACCCAAACAACTTTTCAATGGACACTTCACTAATGAGTTTTTTTATTACAGTCATTAAGGAAGAGGATGTTATGGGTAATACATTGTAATGCCTAGAGGTATTTTTTATCACCTCCAACTCCACCATTTAATGGCATAAAATGCAATGTTATAAGCAATCTTATCTTCCACAACCTGCCTATATGGCACAATACAATTGGCACTAAATTTAGTATGATGATATTTCTAATTTTTTAGGGATACCCTTTGCCTTTCAGTCTTCCTCCTCTTGGATTTAGTAATACATGGTTGATCATGTTGATAAAAAACTCTTGTATTGGATTATTGAGCCACTTTCCTTCACTAAATGTTTTTAAATATGCTCCAAAGCTCTTGTTGCCACCCATGTGTATTAATCCTCATGATGGGTGCCCACCAAACACATTGTTAATAATATTCAATATTTGTTGAGGGATTTCATTTTATCTAATCCCTCCTCTATTAAGAGTTTCCACATATTTTCTTGGGATTATTGTTGTCTCATATGGGAGGCTAGTGGTTTGGGTCTAATTGATATGTCTTGATAATCCTCTGCTCTATGCACTATGTATTATTTTTGTAGTGGAGGGAAAAGAAGATTGGAAGACTCTAGTTATGAATTACATTGATCAAGGGTCCCTATATGACCACGTGGCTTGGAAAGGGCTTAGTTTTCCAGGTCTCCTTACTCTAGTCACCCCTGTCAAAGTGGTGCAAACATTTGTTATTAAGAGTATCTAAAAAGCCTAGGAAAAATAAAACCTTGGATTTTATGGAATGGTTCAGGCTTTAGGGATGGTCTATCCATTAACTAATAATCACTTTGGTGGTCATCAATTATAAACATACACATGGTGCCTTTGGTATAAATGCCTTAGATTCATGCACTTAGATTTTATTATAGAGGTATTCACACTATGCAAGACCCTTTTTAGAATAAAATTGATTTTGGATCACATGGAACACCATCCAAACCAAATAAATTTTTTATCTAACTAACAAAGAGTCTTCTGATGAGATTTTGGAAATAGTGCCAATGGAGTTCCTTCATGAGATATATGTCAACTCTACCCACCCTTAGTGGAAGGATTAGAAATTGTACAAAGAGACTCCTTTCTAAAAATATACTACTAGAAAAGGATATGAAAATATCTCTCTACACATACCTATGGTGGATAAACTCAACCAGAGATGGAATATGCATTCATCCACTTCTCTCTAGGAGAAATGATTTTTTAGTATATGGTCTTCTTATACTGAACCCAAAATTATTCACTTCAATTGGTATCTTATTTATCAAGGCCTCCATATTGGCACAAGGCTAGTCTAAATAAGGATTTCTCTTCTTAAACGTCCATTCTATGGCCACCTTGAAACCATAATTCACCTTTTTTGGCATTGCCTGAAGGCCCAACATGCCTAGTTATCAATTTGGGATTTTTTCAACCACTTTACTCCATTCCCTTTAGTTAGTGCCATATTAACTTTGGGGATAACCCAAGTCTTCCTCATCAGTTCACCCAATTTTGGCATGATTTGAGAATAGAAATTTTATTTTGGCTATGGGAAAAATGTAATTCAATCATATTTTTTAATAATTCTATTAATTCTCTATTCATTACTTATGATAAAGCTACCATTGTTTCTAATGTGATTTTAAAGACACAAGTGGATATGGAACATGATCACTTATAGTGACTCCTCCATTACTGGGGTGATGCACTTTACACCATTACTCATGTGTTACCATCCCCACTTAGGGACACCATGCCTTGAAGTAGGGGTGATCCTCTTAGGGGTGGCTTTCAATGTAGATGGTCTCACCAACATTCCCAAGTTTTTAGTTCTTTGAAGCAATGCCATCTCCCTCTTTATTGTAGTAGGATAGATTGGGTTCCCCCTATTAATTGATGTGCTTGATGGAGCCCTCCACCTCTACCACCTTATCATAGTTAGGGGTGGGCTTCCCCACTTCTGGTGGCCCATCCTTGGGGAAGGTTGTAATTTGGTAGTTCTCAGGATGGCTCTTTTCAACCTTTTGAAAAAAGCTTCCCATGGTTTAATTTAGCCATTTCTCCCCCGCATGCTACTAAATAAAAAGATAATATTAATTAGGTGGAAACTGATGTTGAATGGGACCCAATATATGATGGGAAAGATCTTCTAGGCTCCAGGTGGGTTTCTTCTCTTAACAATGACCTTCCCCCAACTAGTTTATTTGCTACATCTACTTAAGTTGTCATCTTTTTTGATGTACCAAAGCTTTCTCTAGGCACGGCCTAGTTTTTTCATTGTTTTTATGGCCTTGGGCCTTTTGTATCCTAGGTGTGGCCTAGTGTGACTTTGGTGGTGTTACCTCTACCACCTTTTTTTGTGAATAGTTTTTTACCTATTTTATTTATAATAAATTTATAATCTCTATTTCATAAAAATAAATTGTGTCACTACATTTTTCTAATGTATAGAGACAAGTGAAGTAATAACCAATTTTCAAAACTAAAAAAACATATCCTAATATAGCATGTTTTTATTTTATAATGACATTCAACATCAACATTTTGACTTGGCCTTTGAATTCATTAAGTTTCGAAAAGTGGGATTTTAATTATTATAATATAATTTATTGAACAATTTCTACTTTTTTTCATTACAAATCTATTGACATTTCAAATTATGTGAGGAGATAAAGTTTAATGGATCAATTTCTAATTTATAAATAAAATAAATACATAGTTACCCTTATTATAAATTAATATAATGTTTAACTGATCAATATCTCTAGTTTACAAATACATATATAATTTTATATTTAAATTTTAATAAAGATATGTATATAATTAGACATTATACGTGATATTATGCACATAATTAAAAATAAAAATACATATTAAACATTTAATGGTGTTTTAAAAAATATCCATGATATTGAAAGCATTATCAAACAAATATGACTTTCATAATATTCCAATAAGAAATTTAAATTCAAGAAAATAATATGCATAAGAAAATTAGTGTTATTATCATTTAGAAATATTATATTTTTCTTTCAAAATAACTTGGGAAAAGATCAATTTTATAGTAAATTACATGATGGTATCGTTCAATATATCATCCTATATAAAGCGATGAATTGTCCAAAAATCAACACAGACATGCATAAGATAGTTTTCATTGAAAATAATAATAATAATAATAATAATAATAATAATAATAATAATAATAATAATAATAATAATAATAATAATAATAATAATAATAATAATAATAAAAATAAAAGCCTTAATTTTAATTAGTTTCTATGGTAAAATTATAAATGGATATACCATCTTAATAGTATACATCATAGTAATTTTATAAACATATTCAAAATATTTCCAAGGGAGTTCTTGTAAGTTCTTGTGCATGTGTGAATAGAGACCAAATGATATCCATGATTTTTATAATGCATTCTATATGGGCTTAGTATTAGTTGTCAGAGATAGAGTTAATGTGGTTGGTGGAGATGTAGTCAATGTAGATGGAAGAGGCATATTAAATATAGGTGCACTAGATGGATTCAATAAATGTATAGGATATGGAGTTGATGTAGGTTTCAGATCAAGTGGAAGATTTAATGTAGGTGTGTGAAAATTTGATAAATAAAAAAGAGGTGGAATTGGTGTAGGTGAACACACCTAGGATCATAGGAAAATTATAAATCCTTTACAATCATGTTATATTACTTTGTCATAATTTTAATGACTCAAGGGTAGTTTACCATATATCACCACAAATTGATTCTATTTAAAATAATCAACTTCCATCTATATTTATTTACAATAAATTAAGATTATAATTTATGAGTAATATTAAAAAATATTAGTATAAATTATAGAAGTTATAAAATCATAATTATATATATATATATATATATATATATATATATGAATGAATGATATTTTAAAGTATTCTAATAATAAAATCTCATTGATTTATAATATTCAAAGTCTATTTTATTTGAATAGACACTTTATTATTTTAGATTTTTTATCTTCCCTTATTTTATGTTGTCTTGACAAATTTACTTTCAATTTATTTTGGGTTGAATATTAAGTATATACTTTATTTTTTATTATTGACGATTTCTCTTGTAGGAATTATTACAACATCAATATCCTCAAGTGTATACCCTAATGAATACACTAATCTCAATTAAAATAATATAATCATAAATAATTTAATTAGTCTTATATTTTTTTGACTAAGTTCATTAAGAGTTAGGGGTTAGGAGTTAGGAGTTACAAAAATTAATTAGTGTATTAATTAAAAAATTGCTTACTCTCCCCTATAAAAAAAGATTTCATAGGTGAGATGTAAGATGTAGTAATGCATATTTTTATTATTAGTTGAATTATATTGTGTGTTCAATGCTTATTATTTGTGGTATTGTTAGGGTTGTGACATTGATCATGATCTTGTATGTAGTGTTGTGATCACTCTGATATGGTATCAAAGCACTAGAATCATCTTAGATATCATTTCCCTTTAACATTACCTACTTATATTAGGGAGCTCAAGATGGGTTTTTTTTTAAGTCGTATTGGCCATACCCTTGCTTTAGTTTATAGTTTTCCAATTGATCATACAACTACTATTGATGGATTCATACTTTTCCAACAAGCCATATGGTAAATCTATCATTGTATGGTTTTAGTTAAGGGTTTGAATATTAACCTTCTACATTTGGACTCCATCACATTTTCTATTTGTTATTCTAGTCGAGGCATTGATTTTTGAGAGCCATATCATTGGCTCTGAGGTTTTATGTAGTCCATTGAATTGTCCACCTTGCCACATCCTACATGGATTGTATGATGTTGGATTGGATTTCATTTGTCTAAAATTGATTTTTATTAATGGATTTTTTTTTAATCCATTGATTGGGGTTTCATTGGTTCTTAGATTGATGATATTGATATTGGTAATTTTTTAAACAATTTGACTATGTTTTTAAAATTTGAGTGGTATTTATATTTATATGCATTGATAGATGTTTGTTTAAGTATAATACCAAGCCATATACTACTCCAAAATCTATAGCCTTTCCATCAATGATCAAATTTGAAGGGATGGCTTTAATTTCAACCTAAAGGATATTTATTCATCTAATGTTTTGATGATGAAAAGTTGTAAAAAATAGTTGCACTTCAGTTGACGAGAGTAAATTTAGTATGTGTATCACTAAAAGTATGAATTATATAATCTTAAATTCTAATTTTTTGGAGAATGATTCAAACACAGATTTAAAAAAAAAAAATTAACTTATACTGTTGGTTATAAATTTTTATTCAAAAATTTCCTTCCAAGACCAACTATTGTATTAAATCATTCTCATAAACCAAATTATAGAATTTATTTATTTACTGGTAGTTACTCCAAGGGTGTAATTTATTTATTTTTATTTAAATCAAATTAAACTAAAATACTTAATAAAATTCTAGAAATGCAACCTTCAAAATTTATTTAATGATATTACAACAATCACTCAAAATGATATGACAATCATCATTTAAACATATTACTTTATACAAATCAAATATACTAATATTTTTCAATGATGAGCTAAAATAAAAAATTTAAATTGTATAACAATAGCCATCACACAAATAACTTATTATATCTTATAATAGTGGACAACTGATTATAACAAAGAAGAACCATAGCTTAATACATTCAAGTACTAGATTAACATGAAACATACACCATTGTATAAAGATAAACTATTTAAAGTATTGAATAGAGATCAGGTTGAATGACCTTGACCAAGCTTTATATATAATAGCTTGCACTCAATTCAATAAGAAACCCATAATCTCATTATAAACATAATTGGGTTGAATAAAATCTAACTATGCAATAATATAATAGAAACTCAAATATTCATAACTTACATACCTAGTTGGTTCATTTCATAATAATTTATCTATATGTCAATACCAAATCCATGAACCTAATGAGCCCATCTAGTAGTGAGTATCCCTACCCACCCCATCCATTTTTTGGAGATGGAAGTAAGAATACAATAGTTAACATGGAGTATACAACTAAAACCAATAACATGATGCATGATGGCCATAGGTATAAGAAGGGGTATGGTAAAAAAAAAGTTTTTTCAATACACACTAAACCCAATAAATTAATTTCAAACAAAAAACATTTCAAGTTCTCAAACCTCAATTGGTCTTACAAATGAAGAATTTATAAAAATTTCAAGGGTATCATGACCTTCACCATCCTTCCATTTTACATTCAGATGACAATGACATCCATTTGAATCATGTTCCTAACTCATTATTGGTTGGTCTATCACTCAAAAATAATTCAAAATGCACAATGAATAAATCAAATAACACAAAAATGACATAAGACTATCACGTCATCAAAAGATGAAAAAGATACAATTCAATCCATAAAAGAAATAAAAGGGCTTTGGCTATGGGATGATTACACTGCATCATGATTTTATTTTTAGATATATAAACCACCTTTCCCACTACACAACAAACTTCAAAGTTAATTTAGGCCTATTTTAATACATTAGCTCTCTTGTTGTGCTACTGTAATCCAACAAGAAGGATATTAACAATACCTGTTTATAGTCCAGTAATAAAACATATATAAATGTAAATGATGTATTAATGATTATAAATATTCTTAAATAATATTTAATTTTTTTTAAAAGTCTCTAAAATATCAAAAATAAAGTAAAATCTCTACCAAAAATCATTCAGATATTTTTTATATATGATTTTTCTAAGTAAGCATCTTAAAAGGAAGGTCAACATTCTCATGTTGCTTCTCAATGAAATTACTTCTATTTGGCATCCTTTTATTGTATGTAACTTATAAAAAATAATTAAACCCATTCAAGTTTTAATTCACTTAGATAATATTTGATTCCAATTTATTGGAGAACCATTCAAACACAAAAAAATTATATATATATATATATATATATATATATATATATATATATTGTTAGTTACAAACTTTTATTCAAAATTTTCCTTCTAAGACTAAAACTATTGTGATGTTTTTATTTTATTCTATTCTTCTACTCCAAAATTTTGTACTAATGGATCTATTGGTATAGAGGAATAGGATTTCACAATTTTATATGCTTCCATACATCATAAATAACATTCTAATATACCTCATTTAGAGCATCAGGTTCACAAATGGAAATAAACATTAACATGTCCAATGTGTTTAAAGAAAGTCTAGATCAATCATCATATTTTATCCTATTTAACTATAAGAAACCTCTTTCACATACTTCCATGCTCATTGGAATTAAAATAATAGCTTTCCATAGATGTATTAAACGTGAAAACCCTTCAAACTATTCAGGGTCCCCCCACAAATATCCCATGCTCCAAACATTTTTTTTTTTGGTATGATTTATAAATAGTAAAAACAAATTCATCCATATCACCTAGACATTTGATAGTATCTACAATAGGTGATTTCTAAACACTAAAATTTTCACATAAATGTGTTAACCATGTTTTTATTATGAGGATTGAAAAACTTACCATCACTAAATATAGGAAAATATGTGAACTTTACATTTAAAGAGTCAATAACCTTTAAAAAAAATCCAAATATAATGCAATCATCTAGTGTTCCTGATATTTCTAAGTTAAGAAAATTATCAAATCTTAATGGATGCATATGTATTATACCCATTCCCTCTACGAAATCAAGAGTTCTTTCTTTTGCTCTATTTAAAAAGATTACATATGTATTATACCTACCCAAAATATGTTTCTTTGAAATATCCTATGAATCATGTTAATAGTGATATCTAAGGTAGTGCTAATGGAATTAATGTCAACATGGTCCTCTTGAAACTTTGTATTCAGCTTATTTAACTCAATAAGCATGTCTTCAAGTAAATAGATGCAAAATTGTACTTGAAAACTTCTTACCAAATTATTTATTTTTTTCCTCTAACTCCCATTCTTTTAAAAAAATAGGCATGAATTTGACAATCCTTTCCTCTAGAGAGCCTCCTAATTTAATTAATTTGCAACACCTGGAATCGACTGGTTTGAAATGACTCCATTATCTCTTTTAATACTCCATGTCTTTTATCATATTTTCCAAGTTATGAATAAATTTTGTTTACAAATTTGTCAATAAATTTTAGCTCTAAAAAAAACATGAAGCATCATTTATTGTTAATGTTTCTCGATGATTTATGTAATAAATATCTAATAATTTATAAAAAAATCTTGATGAATTTTAGTAGATAAACCTTCATAGATACCCCTCATAGCATAAGCTTGATTATATCCAAATCAGACTAACTTCATCAAGGTTAAATTCATCTTTACTAAAAAAATTATCATGACAACATATATAGACTAAAATTTTTCATCCTTTGTATGAAGGAGGCATATAGATTTTGTTACACATTTACCTCTTCCTTCATTTGTCAAATAGGCAATGTAAATTATCAAATGTTGTTCCATAGTCTGATCAGTACTTTAATCAACTAAAATTGAGTAAAATAGACTATGAAATCTTATCTTTTAACTTTTTCCAATATACCTCATTTGTAGCTTGTAGAAAATCTTTTTAAGATGTGGTATTTGTATATGCAAAGTATTCGTATATTAGAGGCATGTGTGGAGTGTCTTTATACATGTTCAAGTCATAAATGTTTTTATAGAGTTATAAAGGTAAATCATGTATGGAAACAAAAAAAACATATCTTCTATCATAGATATGATTCTCTCTTATGCAACGTCTACCATTAGTTCTACATGTTTGGTAATTGGAATATTACTTCATTTGTTTTTTCCCTCCAAGAGTTATAAAGAAATTTTATGAGTCTCTGATTCTGCATGGATTCTTAGACCATTGAATTGAAGGGTGGTACTACCATCTTTAAAAAATGGAGTTTCTCTCTTATATTTTACACACCAAGAACATTTTGTCCTTTCAACACCATTGTAGTATTTTACAACATAATCCCATGGAAATCTTGTTTTCCATTTGGATATGAATGTTCTTTTCTATTACTTTGATGTTTTTTCCTATTCCTAAATCTATTCTCCATCTAATTCATAGTTTTCTTCATGTAGATGAATATCAAAATCTTCATTTATAGAATGACATTGCTGATTATAATCTCAAGGGATACAAAATGCATCAGAAAGTGATAGTTGTTTTCTATCTTTATTAGGATGACAAATAGAATCTATTTTCTCATATTTTATACTTACTCAATGAAAAAAATAAAATAAGTATAGAAGTATAAAATAAATAATTTCCATATACTAGAGTGAAATCTACTTTATTTCATTATAATAATATTATATATATTTAAGCCACATAGGTTAGGCTAGCTAGGTGGGTTAGATGGTTTCCATCAACCACACCACAATTATAATCTCAGCCATGTAAATTAGTAGAATTGAAGCTTAGGGGTAGGAGTGATGTTTGAGGATTAGTCTATCAGACTCTTCGTATAACTACATGCCTAAGTGTCTACCAAGTTGTTGGGTTCACATTGGTGTTAATGTTGACTAAGTTTAGAAGGATACCTCAGATTAAAAAGAAGAAAAATATATTATATATATTTATAATAATATTATTATAAATATATAATATTATTATATTAATTATAATACTTTTATATATATGTACACACAAACACACATAATAGTATTCTATAATTTATTATTAAAATAAAATATAATAATTTATTTCTTTTTTTCCTCTTAAAAAATATAGTGCATGCTTCAATTAAAATAAAATAAATAGTCCAAATTTTTATGAAGATTTTAAATTATCAATAAGTATTGCATGTGAATAAAAAGACCCTACACTAGTGGGGATAGTTTTAGTGCTTTCAAACCACCATGGTTTAAATTTGATGGGTGAACCCACCCCTTAAATAAAAATTTAATGAAAACTATCCATTCAATATTTCCTTTCAAATGTAAGTACCCTTCATTAAAAAATAAGGAAACATAAAACACTAACTATATAACAACTATCATCTCTCAAATATATCTATAATCTTTGAAATATTTTGAAGGTTCCTCAGACATTTAATTTTTTTATTGAAGAGAGTATTTATATATTAATTAAACATGATATGTTACAATGCTAATCATACAAAAAAAAGGTAGAAAAGTCACATCCCACAAGCATAATCACACCGAGGGTGAAAACACCTTGGGAAAAGTCTAAAATGTGGTCAAAAAATGACCACACACCCAAAATAGAAAATCACATCAACAATTTGATAGAAAAGCATAAAAAGCAAAGAATAGATATAAGTAAAGATAATAATTAAGTAGCTGCAATAAACATGGATGTCAAGGGATGTGATGGAGATGGCAGGTCCTGAGGCTTACCACCCCATCCTCCCAAGGTAGGAGGATCCTCATCCATAGGTAAGGGCTCCCAACCATTATTTTTTTGAGCTTCTAATGTCTCATCTTGATTTATTTCAAGTGAGATTGATAGAGCTAGTCATAGAAATTTTCCTTAGGGGGAGGACCCCAACCCCCAATGTCCCCACCATGTCATGGATAAGACTAATGAGGTGGTGACCAATGAGGAGAATGACTAGTGTGTCTAGTTTTGGAAGGTTGTCAGCAATATCCATGCCCTCATCCTTAGGGAGGCATAGGATGTCATGGAGGCCAATGAGGTTCATGACTAACTACACATGGGGCATTTCCCTAGTGGTCAAGCAAACACTGGAGGTGGTTAAGTTCTAGGTGGACTTTGTTAATTTGGATTTGAATATGAAGAGTAACATTAGATATAATAGTAATTTTATTAGTAATATAAAAACTACATTCCATCTCTTCATGAATAAATTAAGAATAATTTATAGCTTTCTAGATTTGAAATAAAATATTAGCTTGAAAGATATACCAAAATCTATTATATGTTACATGCAATAGAGTTGAGTCCTCTAAGAGAGACATTTTCCATGTAAAGAATTCAGGTCAGAAGGGATAAAAAAGGAAATGAATCTAGTGCCACATAGATTATGCATGAGAGCAAAACCAAAAAAGATGCTTAAAAGTCTCTAGTTTCTAACAAACTAGGAAAATTACATTTGAGACTCCCAAATGCTTGAGTCAGTAACCCATAGCATAGCCCTGATAAAGGAGACACCATAATAAATGAGCTTTTTTGGACTCAATGATAACAATCCACATAGTGGTAAAGCATTTGGCCCAAACCCTATGCCTGGATGAGAGATACCATCTAAGGCTGAGTATTTCATCTGGAATATGTTGAGGGGCTAGCAAATTATAACCCAATCAAGGAGAATACCTAGTGAAGGGGGTGGTCATAGGCCAATGCCAATACTTCCACCAAGTAATAAGGTAGTTGACCCCTATTTCATACATAATATTCTTTAGGTATGGATATGTGAATTTCTACTATAGCCTCTACATCTAAGTTATTTAAGTAAAATTTAATCTGAATTTATTGCCAAGTGAGCTAGGATTAATTCTCATTGAAAAATAAATCATTGATAAATTTCACACCTTTTAAAAAAATACTTAACCCTTTAACTAAAGGGACTAAGGCAAAGGGAACATTATGAAAATTTAAGCATGAATACTGCCGAAGAGATTGGGATTTGATTGAGAAGCCAATCTTGAAAAACCTCACCTACCCAATTAAGATGAGGCTTAATCTTCTCCTATGCTTTCCATGGGATTTGAACTATAAAGGTAACCTTGATTTTAACTAGCACTCGGATTAAAAGAAGGGAGTGAAGTCTCAGGCCTTACCAAGCCTTTCTACCACATGGAAGCCCATGAGAAAAATAATGGCGTAGAAGAATATTTTAGGATTCAACCCCAAAAATACCTCTAATGATCCATTTGACACCAAGGGTAAGGCCTTAAATTTTAATATCTAAGATACCCATGACACCAACTTCTTTAGGTTGACAACATATGTTCCAAGTAACTCTATGGAATCCCTTTGACCCTCAGAGTTAGCCTATATAAATATCTTTGAATTTTTTCTATCTTGATGTAAGTAGATTTAGAAGGGGCCCAACATGAAGAATAATAAACATGATTAGCTGCAAAAAATTTAGAACAAATATTAAATTATCCAACAAGAGATAAGGGAATTTTGATCCAAAAAGAATATTTTTCAACTCTTTGCACCACATAAGACCATAGTTATAAAGGAGAGGCACAAAAAGTAAAAGAAATGCCAAGAAACTTAAACTACACCCTTAGAGGAAGCCACTACCATTGATATCCCTTGAGCTAAGGAGGTTTGGGACCTAGAGACTAGTGGTAACATTGAGTCTTCCTCTATTAGATAGATGACCCTGAAACCAAATAGAAAATATAAAGACATTTCATTGAATTCCTAACTGACTCTTCTTCCTCTTGAAGAGTGAGTAAAAGGTCATCTACAAAATGGCCATTTGACTTTTTTTTGTCAAAGGGAGGGAAATGCCTTTCACCAAACCCCTAGTAGTTTAGTTATATAGGAGGTAGATAAAACCTTCTACTACTAGCAAATATAAAGAATGGGATAAAGGGAATGCTTGTCAAATAGAATGATGAAGTTCAAACTAAGAAGATTGGGTGTCATTGATTGTAATACAAGATCCAACATCTTGAAAGAGCATTTAATAGTTTGAACAAATTTGGGGCCAATACTAAGGGCCTAAGCATGGCCAAAATGAAAGAACCCTAAATGCAATCATAAGCTTTCTCAAAATCAATCTTGACAAATAGAACCTTTTAATTATATCTAATTTCATTCCATACCTTCCCATATTATAATGACATTATCAATAATGAATCAATTTTTGAATAAAGCCAATTTGTTCACTCCTAGAATTTAAAGGGGGAATGTGTTTAGCCCCGAGGGATAAATACTTAGAAATAATATTATAAGAGACATTGAGAAAATTAATAGGCATCTAATGGCTGATAATTTTAAGATCACTAGCCTTGAGAATAAACTTAATATTACCCTTATTTCTAAGGGGTCCTAAAGAGTTGGTTAAAATAACTTTAAAATATACCCTATGAAGAATAGGACCAATAATATCCCAAAGGGTTTGGTAGAACTCATAAAGTAAAATTATTAATTCTTGAATATTTGTCAACTACCATCTACTTAACAACCTCATAAATATCACTAAGAGATAAGGACCTATCACAAACATTCTTTATGAATTAGAAACTTTGTAGGGTACCACCTAAAGACATTGTTGGAGAGCCTCCTCCTATTCTAGATAATAATCTTGTGATAATAATACACTATGTAAATGATGAAAAAAGTCATTAATAATGTTAGTAATTTTGGCAAGCCAATCATTTCCCTCCTTAACAATTTTAATTCTATCAATACCTCTCCTGGAGTGGAGAAGGGCAAAAACATCCTTGGAGACTTTGTCTCCTATTTTCAACCAGTGCATATGAGTTCTCAATTGAGCTCCTCTATCATTTTGAGAATCCTCAACTTGGAGCTTATGTCTCCAATGTGCCACTTGAGTTTGAAGTTAAACATTGAAAGGTGATAGCTCTAATTCCTATGAAACTTGAAGATATTCATGGTTTGTAGCATGATGCAAATGTTATCTAAAAGAGGTCACTTATTTTCCATAGATATGAAGAAAGGTGGAAGTGTGAGAAAGATCATCTAACCACCATTAGATCTAGCTAGTATCCCAACCAAGTTATAATTTTTGACTATGTGCCCCATTGTTCTTTCATGTTTGAGTTGAGTGGTATTGAGATAAAATTGAGTGCAAGTAGGTTGTACTAGAGACATGGTCTACTCAATATTAAAAATATAGGGTTATTATTTGATAAAAAATGTATTAAGGATGATTGATACTAGCCTATATGTACTAAGGCAAAAAAGAAAAGATTTTGTTTAGTTATCAAGGTTTGGTCAAGCTGATAAAGCACCCTATCTTCTCCCTATCAAAAATTGGACCAAGTAACTAAATGTTTCCTCTGGTGTTGATTGGTATCAAACACCCCAATTTTTTTAAATATATAAGACCAAGATTCATAATCACTAGCATATTATTGAATTATAATGCATCCTTCTTTATCCTTATCCAATTACACCATGTAAAAATCACCATAGAGGATCCAATGTGCATCAAGAAGTGAGTTGGCCAACCACCTCCATAGAGTATCTAGTTTCACAACATTATTAGAGGTGTATAGGTTAACCAACCCAACGATGTGAT
>JARHVA010010536.1:0-2500 GCA_037957365.1 Torreya grandis | reverse complement strand
TAGTTTGTTGTCTTATGTTATAGATGCCATGTCACCAAAGGAAGTTTGGGACACCTTTAGAACCTTGTTTGGGGAGGATAATAATTCTTCTAGGCATTCTAAATATTTTGAGCCCTATTTTACTTTAATTATTTTTGTTCCACTTCCTTCTCCTCTTATCAACAATGATTTATCTTTGGACAATGCCATAATTGAGGTTTGTCCACCACTTTCTCCTCCTCCTAAGGATTTTATTTTATTTATTGTGCCATAGATGATGTTTATCCATCACCTACTCCTCCTAGTGAGGATTTATATCTTGAATATGACATCAATGAGGAGGTTTTGGCACTTCTTTCTCTTCCTCTTGGTGAGGATTTATCTTTTGCTAGTGACAAGGACTAGAGTTCCTCTTCACTTAGTGAAGACCTACTTCATGATGGTGATAAAAATGGGCCAGCTTATCCTCCTCCACCACTTCTTGTTCCTTCTTTAGTTTTTAGTGATGAATTGATTGTTACAAATGAGGCATTTTCACCATATATTCTTTAGGATATAAAATAAGTACCTTGACATCATTCTCCTATTGTTGATGCACTTTTTTATTTGGATCTTGTTGTTACTCCTCCAACTAAATTTTTTACTTATCCCACATTTGATCCATATACTTACATGCCTAGTTCCCTTGAAAAACATAATATTGTATTTGGGTCTCACACACTCTATTGTATGGGCTACACTAGTAGAGGTCATGATATACTCTTGTAGGGTATAGTCTCTCCTATTCAACCTATTGTTTGGTATGGTCATCATGACATTGGTTTTTTTATAAGTTATGTATCTTTGGGACATATTAATCACATAAATCCCATATTTATATGATCTACTATTCAAGAGGACTTGGAAAAACACATGAGATATACTCTTTCTTCTCATATTGGTGATTTTTATGTTCCTACCTGGCATATGCTCACAAACTTATGGTTTAGGTCTATTATGCCTTA
This sequence comes from Torreya grandis, assembly GCA_037957365.1. Classification (NCBI taxonomy): domain Eukaryota; kingdom Viridiplantae; phylum Streptophyta; class Pinopsida; order Cupressales; family Taxaceae; genus Torreya; species Torreya grandis. The sequence goes on along the minus strand of JARHVA010010536.1, from coordinate 1,517 downwards.
GTGTTTCAGATAATATAATTTTGTTTTTTACAAAATTAGGCAATCTAGGATTAGATGTAGCTTTGAGAGAGGAATATTTTTCATTTTTAAGGATCAACTAATGCATTTGGCACTTCTTCTGATGGGAAGAACATTTGATTGTTGGTACTATCTCATGACATATGTATATGGTTATTTAAATCCTTTCCATCTATAGAATATATTCAATGTTGATATTTTTGTGGGTGAAGGAGGTTGTACTTGGAAGGGAGGTCATATGAATTACTTCCTTCCTTATCCTTCTTTTTTCATTTTATGTAGGGGTGTCTAGAATGGCCTAGTGGCTGAAACCCATCTTCTTTAGTCTATAGTCTAGTATCTCCCTAAATATTTACTTACATAAGGGTGTGTTATAATAGTATAAACATAGGAAATTTAATAATTTAGTCAACCCTATGTTTGTTTTAACTAATCAATAGTAATTTGAGAGTTATTTTTGACTTGGGAGTTATTAGTTATGATTTTTCAAAAATTAATTAGTGCATTCAATAAAAAATACTTTCTCTCCCCTATAAAATGACACTCACATAGGTGAGATGCAAGATGTTGTAGAAATGCATATTTTTATTATTAATTAAATTATCTTATGTGTGAAATGTTTATTATTTGTGGTATTATTCTCTCAAGTTGATCTTGGTCCTACGTGAAACCTTATGCTCACCCAACATGATCAAGGTGGTCTAGTTTATGGTACATTCCTGATTGTTTCCATGATGATCATTTACTATAAATGTATCATTAATTCATACCATGGCATCAACTTATTTTTCATCTAAGATATCTTGTTCCATTTTTATCATCCTCTTATTCCTTTTTAAGTGTTTATCTCTGACACCATCAGCATGCCAATGAAAGTTTTCAATGCTAGCCTTTGATAATGTCAATGGCTAGGATGTAGTTTTATGTCTATTGGATATTTTTATACATCATCAATTAGGTTTATGTTATAGGCTAAGTTTGAGTAGTGTATTTTTGGTTTTTGAGTTGTATTTATATGGTTCTTATTTATCATTACTAAAAATAAAAACATCCAATCCAATCTACTCACACACAAAAATATATATTAGTAAGAAGAAGAGGAATTAGGGATAAGGATCTTACACTTAAGTAATACTTATTTTCATAAGGTATTTAAATAATTAAAGAAGTGTAGATGAATTGATTAGTTACACATTATATTTGAAGTCCAAAGCTAAGGATAAATTAAATACTCTTCTTTCCATATTGATCTTCACCAAAAAACATCTCTTAGAAATCTCCAATTGAGCCAAAGGAAGAGATTGATGTGTTTCTAATTCAACCCAGTGTAGTTATTCTTAACCTTATACTCTTTATTTATTACATTGGTGGATATATTATGTGATTTTATTCCATACTTATATTATTTAATGCTTATTAATATATTATTTTATCTTTAAATGTTTTGTTCCTTTATTTTAAACCTCATAGTTACTATATAATGACACACTTACAACCCT
>JARHVA010010535.1:105000-158271 GCA_037957365.1 Torreya grandis | reverse complement strand
ATAGGATGGGAAGATTAAAAATCCATAAGGTGGCATGTGGGACCCACTTGGCTTGGTGGAAGCGATGTGCATACATCGTAAAAGGTCCTTAAGTATCATGAAATGCAATATGGGAAATATATGACATGGATTAGTCCCCCTTTTTAAGACCTTATCTCAATACAATTAATCAAATAAGTCCCTATTGACCAAATGTTGGCCCTTTAGGCCAAAATTGGGCACCCCCTTATTTGAAAACTTACCTACCTAAGTCTATACCTTTTGGCTAGGTCCAGTATGCAAGTTTCATTTGGAAGAAGTGTTTTATACAAAGTCTACAACAAGTCTACAAGTATAATTATTTCAAAAAAAAAAAATTTGGTCTATTTCTAAGCCTTTGCATAGTAATCATTTTTGAGTCTTTTGTTTTTGACTTAGTGTTATTACTTTCAGACTTTTTCATTCAGCCAAGTGCCAAAATTTTTTTGAACAATTTTGTCCGAGATAGATTTTCCAAAGGGCAATTTTCAACTTTTTTGAACGAATTATTTTGGACATTTCATTTGAAATATATTTTTTGAAGGGCACTTAAGTTTTTTTGAAAGGTACTTGAAAATTTTCTAAAGGGGTCTTTTTCATATTTTTTTTAAGGGCAATTTTCAACTTTTTCAGAGGAATTATTTCAGACATTTTTGTCTGAAAATAAATATTCTAATAGGGCATTTCAATTTTTCAGAAAGGCACTTGAAATTTTTTTGAAGGGGTATTTTTTTAAAATACCTAAAGGAACATTTCAAAGAATGAAATGTCCATTTTTTAAGATCTAAAAGGTCATTCGATAGCCCAAAGAAATTAATGTAGAAAAAAGAGATGAATGAATTTTTCTTGAGAGAAAATGCCAAAATAGAAAGTCTAAAGGAATTTGTTCAAGAAATTGTTTTGCAAAAATGGTCAAAATAAAAAAATATCAAAGGAAAAGACCCTAATGGAAAGTGATGAATTTAATTATTTCAAGAAAAGTTTTTAGATAAAATTTTGAAGGTGAAAAGTGATGAAACAATGTAACTATGGGGAAAAAAGAGTCTGAGGAATGAATTTTTTCAAAAAATATTATCTAAGGGAAAACAAGAAGACAAGAAGTTAGAAGGAAATAAACGTCCAAAGAAAAATACCTAAAGGATGATGGCCTATAAAATGTCAACTTTAAACTACAAAAAATAGCTATTGGAATCAAAAAGTCTTGGTGGGAAACTAAAAGTGAGTATAAAGGTAACACATGGAAATTATAACTAAGGCAATTTGGTTCAATTGTAACTTACTCAACTGTAGCTAATTCAATTATAACTAAGGCATTTGGTTTAGATGTAACTTATTCATTTATAATTGATTCATTTTTTTGACATGGCATATCTCACCCCACCTCTCTCCCACATGAAAAATGTAATTATTTCTCTCAATATGACACATGTCCAAGTGACCCTTGGACTTCCTTTTCTCACTCCCACCTCTCAAAGCTATAAATATGCATTCTATTGGCTTATTTGAGTAGCTTCCACTGGTTATTAGGAAAAATCTAGATATATTTATACTCAAAATACTCATTGAAGAAATAATTAAAACCTATTTTTCCACTCACATGCTATACTATGTGAGTGATGACTTGAATCTTGATGGTCTTAGTCTAGTGAAATATTGTCCTTTTCGAGCTTGTACTTTTGATGATCTACCAATGTGCATAAAGAGTGTCACTATAGGTCCTTGTTACTATTATTTTGTAAGTTTATAGACATTTTAGAATTATTCTATGAATAAATTCCTTATTTTTAATAATCCATTGCTCTCCTAAATGTCAAATGCCTTCTTGAATCTAACATGTGAAACACTAATGTGACAACACACAAGGAGTTGTGAGTTTTGTGTGAGAAAAAGTTGTGTTGGTATTTAAGTAACATATTCTCAGTTAAATGGGAGGAGATAAAAATTGTTGCATCACCTTTTTTTTTTCTATTATTATTTTTCTTGAACCTTTTTTCATACACGAATTGATAGATTAAAGAGAGATTTAAAAGTGCATCAAGGGGAGCTATCCCCTTATCTAGAGATCCATCTCAACACAAATTATCACCCATAACAATATAGATGACTCCATTTTTCCACTTAGATGAGGATATATTATCATCTACTCAAGGGTGTGAATCCAAGTGGTCAATAGTCCCTTTTCTAAGGTTTTTCAAAAGGTGACATAGGCTCATGAAGTGGTTAGAGGAGTCATAAAGGGGTCAAATGGACTTTAGGATGAGTATGTCATGTGAAAATGACTTAAATACATCATGTTATTCATATAATAGTCTCAAACCAATGCTAAAACATCTTCATATTAACTAAGACCAACTGAAACTCCTTAAATGGGGGTTAAGTACTCATTAGACTTCATGACTTCTTGACAATGATAACTATCATTTTAATACACAATGATGCCTAACATGCCATCATAATGACTTCAAGACACTCATGATAAGGTTTATTATAACATAATATGATAACACATCTTGACAATCCTAATAAGGATTTAAAGACCTCTCATCAGGACAAGGAGACATCACCAAAGCTAGGTGCACTAGAAGTAAGCTAGTATGGTGATTATTGAAAGTTTTTGAAATGGGGGATGAAATTTTGGATTGTGAGGCCAAAATGTCAAAATTTATGGTGAATTTTATGGATTACCAGCCTAATGGTTATGATAATAAAGACACTATCATGACAAAGTGACTCAAACAAAGAAGCATATCATGATGACTCTTTAGACTTCCAACTACCTTTGTACTCTTGACACCTCTCAAACTTGTAGCCATAAAAAAAATACACATAAAAATTATTAAATAAAATTAAAAAAATACTAATAAAAAATAGGGAAAGGATTAGAATAACATGACACTAATTACAGGACTTATGGGAAGCACTTATTTGGATAAAACAAACTAACCACCATAAAACTGACTTGACATTGACTCTATTCCCCTAGGATCAAATGAGAATGTTATTTGATAATTATGTCACCATGATGTAGAGTTTTAATTTGATGATTTATGTGAAATTAGACTTTTACCAATTTATGATAACCTCCATCTTCATCTATCACTCTTTTAGTCAATTGGAAGAGTGATTAGACCATCTAGCTTCATTCTTAGGTGTATGGGTTGAGTATCAAGGCTAAGAACATAATAATATTCTTCAAAAATATTAATTTTTTGTATGATTAATACCATATATTATTTTATTAGGGTATATAATTTATTATGCTCCTTATATTAAAGATGATCATCTACCCAATCATCCTTGGCAAGTTCCTTCTCTTCAATCTTTGGCTAATCTAAAGGTGAGGTATCTAGAGTTAGGTAAAAGTCTTATATGTCCTTCCAAGAGGATGTATCATCATGGCCACTTAATAAATAAAAATTTTCATTCCTACTTCTACCACCTACTTGAAAGATATCATGTTGATCTCTTTCCTTCTTCACTTTGTTAGAGTCTTTGTAAAGCTCTTGGTTTGCTAAAGCTTATTCATCCTCCTCATCAATAGAGAAAGGTGGCTCCTCAACCCTATAAATAAAAATATATTCTTTTCCATCTAAGACCTTATAAAGTTTCTCTTCTTTCTCAAGTAATAATTTAATTATTTGATGACTACTATGATGAGGGTAAGATTCTATGTTATCAAGGAAGTCCTAGAGGTCATCTTCATCTTGTCCAATGGGAGCATCTTATTTTTATGACTCATTAAGTTCTTATAACTTTTCACGTTTTTTTATTTTGAAAATTAAAAGGTATTCCTCCCTAAAAAGTGGAGTTTTGATAGTGATCTCCTCCTAAAACTCTAACAAGTCATCATCATCAGCTATAGGTTCAATCTAATTTTCACTCTCAACCTATTCAAGGATAGGTTATCTCTCCATGAGGGATATAAAAGATATTTGGAGTGACTCTAAGAGAGATGAAATGTATACCACATTCCTTGTTATATATACTTGTATTCAATACTCACCACTTCTTCCTTACTCTTTATATTAATCTAAATGGATGTCATGAGGGAAAGGACCTAGAATATTGAGGATGGAGCAATGGGGATTGAGTGACCTCAAATTTGTTTGCAAGATCATCTTTCTTTCTTAACTACAACACTTGGTTCTAAGATGGGAAATTAGGCTTGGAAGATTATTGCTTAGAGTGTACTACTGATTAGGGCATGAATGAAGGAAAGTGAATTTTAGGTAATGTTATTTTTTCATATGCTATTACATGATATAAATTATTATCTAAATCTTGAATTTTCCTACCAAGGATGGCTTCAAAATCATAGCTTGATTGATCATGATGACTAGCTCCTTCAACACAAACTTTTCTTTCTTCCTAGACTTTCCCTTGGACATATTTTTATGAGGTGAAGGTTAAGAGGAGTTAGGAGGGATATTTATGACTTTTAAACTCACTTAATGAGGGGCCTATGAGTGGTGATGGTAATCTCATCATGAGGTGGACATAGGGTGAGTGAGGGAAGAAAGGATGGGTGATGGGGTGTTTATTATTCTCCATGAGCTATCAACTTCTCCTCAATATTAGAGATTAATCCATCTATGTCAACAATATCAATATTGTTTCTAGAATAACCTCCCATAATAAAGGACATCAAACTTTCCTTTGCCCACTGAACTAAAGTTCTAACCTATTTAATGACATGTTTTGGGATCTCTTTCCCATACCCTTTCAATGTATCAATGTTTATCATATTCTTCTCTTAGTATAATAAAGCTTGTTTAATTCCAGATACAAAATAGATTTGGGTATTATTAGGATGTTTAATAATGTTATGCTACTTCCATGACTAATAAAAATGGAAATTAAGATGTAGAGGGGGTAGATGAGACTCATAGTAGGATTGAAAGTCCTGGTCATAGGGAAACTCATCATATGATTGATAAGGGGGAATATATGGTTTATATGGAACAATATAGGATTGTAAAGTCTCATGATAGAATTATAAAGGGTCATAGGCCAGATCATAAGAGGGTGGGAAACATCAATATACCTCATATCCACCCATCCTTCACCATCAAGCACATGAAAATGAATGAAAACATGAACAATAATCTTTCTTACCTCTAAAATGAAGACTTACTAGAATTGATGTAACCTTCCTAACTATAGCTCTACTAGTGTAGTGTTTGAAGATCACAAAGATGGCTACAAGGTATCCTTATATGTTGTCAAAGCATGATTCAAGGAAAATGAATCTCATCCCATTGAGTGTTGCATATTTTTTGGAGTTCTAGGTTGCACCCCAGCTAAGAAGATAATTGTTTAGGTCCTCTACTTGAACCTATTCTAATATGGGAATGAACTTATATTATGGGTCACTTAATATTATGCAAAACCTCTAAATTATTAATGGGGTTATCTCCCTAGATTTATCAATTTGAATCTCTTTTCCTAAGACCTAATCTATTTGTATGAAAAGGGTGAAGGAGTTTGCATAGGAATGAAAACCTACTCTAAAGTTTGGTGATGCACTTGATAATCATGTTATCCACTCATTCAATTTAGAATCTCAACAAACTAATAAACAATGCATAGAGATGTGAAACTATCTTTTTATGGATTCTAAGCATCAATATTTCAACTAAAGGTTTGTTTAATCACTAAAGTGAGAATGTTCAGAGAATAAGGCCTATTTCAAGGTACTTACAATCTAATTAGCATTTCAAACCTGAGTTACCCATCTTGCAACATACAAGACAACCTACCAAGAAGATTGTTAACACTTTAGTGTAACGTGGACCTATAAGAGGGATTATTATACCACTATTAAATATCAAATAAACATAAAAACATGAATTATAAACCATAAATAAGCTACAAGATTCTCTATTTATCATTCAAGAGGTGCATGACTATAAATTCTAGTAGAGTTTCCTCATACCATCCTGAGGGATGAAAACTAAGGAAAAAGCCTTGAATATATAGAATATAATGAGGATATAAGGAGAATAATTAATTATTTAGGAGTGGATAAGGGTCTTTAATGACCAAATTTAATCCAAAGTAATATTTATAATAGTTATAAGCATCTTTTCTAGCCCTTCCATGCATTGGATCTCCTTAATTGCTCCTTAAATGAGATGTTGGCATTGGAAAATAGGTAAGGGAGGCATAGTCAAATTTATTTACACTTTTTAAAATGCTTAACCATTCTTAAATATTCCAATATTACTCTGTATGGTAGTTATCTATCATGGATGAGTGCAATTAGGGTTCCTAAGAAGTGTTAAGTAGCCTAATTATCCATTTGCATGTAGACCAAGCCTTGAAACAACCTCCACATTGTATGATTGCCTTGAAGGTGTCTATTCCATTTTAAAACATGAATTAAATGAAATTACACCTATATTGACTCCCATTACTATCTCCTCTATGCCAAAATTAAGATTCTTAATTTACCAAGTAGGCCAATAAGGCCTAATTGCCTTAGTATTGGTGTATGGATTCCATGAAAAACATTTAAGATGCTTAGAAACATATGAGAACCATATATATATATATATATATATATTCTTAAAACAACCCTTTTAGCGATGCTATATTCTTAAACCATCATTAGGCACTTAAAATATCACTCATCCTAGTAGATTGGTCCATTCTCCTTCAATCACTAGTAGACTGGAAATTTTAGATACTCTTGTAGAGTCATCTTCAATTAAAATATTTGGCATGATATGATTTTAGGAGTTAAAAAAAGTCCCAAAATATCTCTTCCAACCATTAAGATCACTTCAAGTAGTTTTACAACTTCATTAATGCTCAAAATCCTATAAAAGTACATGTTTTTAACATTTATGTACCATATCCATATAATAAAGTACCATGGGAGGAATCCTCTCTCATTTATCTTAACCTTCCATGAGTTTTACATATCACTCCAGGGTGATAGGGTTCTAAAATTCAAATTTTTCTTAGACTAGGTCTACTTAGGGTTTTATTGAGGTTTAGGAGTGTTTAGGAGTCTTAAGGATATTTACTGAAGTATAGACATCCAAGATAAAAGTAAATGGCATGAATCTCAAGGATATTTACTAACTCAACTCCCATGAATGGGTTGGGTTCCCATACAAATTATGGATGAAGATACAAACACTAGAAGGTGACCTTGGGAAATATATGGCATGGATAGTCCCCCTTTTAAGACCTTATCTCAATATAATTAATCAAACAAGTCCTTTTTCTAAGGTTTTGAAAAGGTGACATAGTCTCATAAAGTGGTTAAAAGAGTTGTAAAGGAGTCAAATGGACTTTAGGATGAAAATGTAATGTGAAATGACTTAAGTAAACCATGTAATTCATCTTATAGTCTTAAACCAATGCTAAAACATCTTCATATTAACTAAAACCACTAAAACTCCTTAAATAAGGCTAAGCACACATCAAACTTCATGACTTCTTGACAATGATAAATCTCATTTCAATACACCATGATGTCTAACATTCCATCCTAATGACTTCAAGACACTCTTGACAATGTGGATTCGAACATAAGACCATGACACATATTGACACTCCTAATAAGGATTCCAAGAGTCTAATTAGGAAAAGAAGACATCACCAAAGCTAGGAGCACTAAAACTAAGCTAGTATGGTGATCATTAAATGTTTTTGATATAGGGAATTTAAATTTGGCTTATGAGGCCAAAATGTCAAAATTTATGGTGAATTTTATGGGTGACCAGCCTAATGGTTATGATAATATAGACGCTATCATGAGAAAGTGACTCAAACAAAGAAGCATATCATGATGACTCTTTAGACTGTCAGTTACTTTGTACTTTTGACATCTCTTAGACTTGTAGCAATAATAGAAAAAATAAAAATGAGTAAATAAAACCAACCTAACACTAAGAAAAAATATATAAGGGATCAAAGTAACAAGACACTAATTAAAAACTTGTGGGAAGCACTTATTTGGATAAACAAACTAACCACCACAAAATTGACTTGACTTTGACTCCATTCCCCTAAGATCAAATGATAATGTTCTTTGATCATTATGGTAACATGATTTAAGGTTGTCATTTGATGATTTGTGTGAAATTAGACTCTTACCAATGTATGATAACCTCCATCTACATCTATCACTATTTTGGTCACTTGGAGGAGTGATTAGACCATATGGCTTCATTCTTAGGTGTATGGGTTGAGTATCAGGGTCAAGAAAAGAATCATATTCCTACCAAATCTTCCTATTTTGAATAATGAATACTATATCTTATTTATTCAAGGGATAAAATTGATTATTATCCTTCGATTAAAGATGATCATCTACCCAATCATCCTTGGCAAGTTATTTCTCTTCAAACATTGACTGGTCTAGAGGTGAGGTATCTAGACTTGGTAAAAGTCTTATGTGTCCTTCCCAAAGGACATATCATCATGGTCACTTGATAAATCATAAGGTTCATTCATACTTATACCACCTACTTGAAATATACCATGTTAATCTCTTTCCTTTTCCACTTTTTTAGAGTTTTTGTAAAGCTATTGGTTTGTTGAAGCTTGTTCATCCTCCTCATTAATAGAGAAATGTGGTTCCTCAATCCAATAAAGAAAAATATCTTCTTGTCCATTTGACACATTATAAAGGTTGTCTTCTTGCTCTACTACTACTATAAGTATATAAGGACTACCATGACGAAGGGAATATTCCATGTTATATAGGAAGTCTTGGAGGTCATCCTCATCTTGTATAATGAGAACATCTTCTTTTTGTGACCCATCATGTTCCTGTAACTTGTCATCTTCTACACTTTTGAAAATTAAGAGGTGTTCCTCCCTACAAAATGATGTTCTAATACTGATATCCTCCTATAACTCTAACAAGTCATCATCATCAGTTATAGGTTCAATATAATTTTCAATCCCAACATATTCAATGATAGGTTCTCTCTCTATGAGTGGCATAGAATATCCTTGGAGTGATACCGAGAGATGAAATGTATACAAAATTCCTTTCATCTAGTTTCTTGTCTTCAATAATCTCCACTTCTTCCTTATTTTTTATATTAATCTAAATGGATTCATGAGGGAAAGGAACAAGACTTTTGAGGATGGATTGGTGGGGATTAAGTGACCTCAAATTTGTTTGGAAATTCTTGTTTCTTTCTTGACTGCAATACTTGGTCCCAAGATGAGAACTTAGGCTTGAAAGATTATTGCATAGAATATACTACTACTTGGGGCATGAATGGAGGAATGTGAATTTGAGGTTGTGTGAGTTTTTTATATGTTTATTTATAATACAAATTATTTTATTTAAATCTTCAATTTTACCTAGCAAGGGAGGCTTTAAAAATAGATATTGATTGCTCATGATGACTAGTTCCTTCAACATAAACTTTTCTTTCTTCTTAGACTTTCCCTTGGACATATTTCCATGAGGGGAAGGTTGAGAGGAGTTGGAAGGGATCTTTATTACTTTTAAAGTCACTTAATTAGGGGATTGTAAGTGGTGATGGTAATCTCATCATGAGGTTGACAGAGAGTGAATGAGGGAAGACAAGATGGGTGATGGGGTGTTTTTTGTTCTTCATGAGCTACCAACTTCTCCTTAATCTTGGATATTAATCCATTTATGTCAAGCATATCAATATTTTTTATAGAATAACCTCCCCTAATAAAGGACATCTAATTTTCCTTTTCCAGCCCATTTAATGACATATTTTGGGATCTCTTTCCCATACCCTTTCAATGTATTAGTGTTTATCATATTCTTTTATTGGTTTAATAGATCCTGTTTAAGTATAGATACAAAATGGATTGGGGTATGATTAAGGTGTTTAAGAATGTTATTCTACTTCCATGACTAATAAAAATGTAAATTGGGATGCAGAGGGGGTAGATGAGACTCATATTAGGGTTGAAAGTCCTGGTCATAAGGAAAATCATCATATGACTGATAATGGGGAATATACGGTTGATATGGATTAGGATAGGATTGTAAAGGGTCATGATATAATTGGACAGGGTCATAGACAAGCTCATGAGAGGGTCAGAAACATGAATATACGTCATATCCACCCATCCTTCAGCATCAACCACATGAAAATGAATGAAACCATGAATGATAATCTTTCTTACCTCTGAAGGGAAGACTTGCTAGACTTGATGTAACCTTCCTAACCACAACTCTATTAGTGTAGTGTTTGAACATCACAAAGATGGATACAAGTTGTCCTTCCATGTTTTCAAATCATTATTCAAGGCAATTAAATCTCATCCCATTGAGTGTTTTAAAAATTTTGGAGTTCTAGGTTGTACCCTAACTAAGAAAATAATTGTTTAGGTCCTCTACTCAAACCTAGTCCAACATGGGAATGACCTTATATTGTGGGTCACTTAATATTATGCAAAACCTATAGATTATTAATGGGGTTATCTCCCTAGATTTATCAATTTTAATATATTTTCCTAAGACATACTATATTTGGATGAAAAGGGTGAAGGAGTTTGCATAGGAATGAAAACCTACTCTAAAGTGTGGTGATGCACCTGATAATCATGTTATCCACTCATTAAATTTGGACTCTCAACACACTAATAAAAAAATCATAGAGCTATGAAACTACATTTTATGGATTATAAGTGTAAATATTTCAATTATAGGTTTGTTGAATCACTAAAGTGAGAAGGTTAAGAGAATCAAGCCTAGTTCAAGGCAATTGAAATCTGATTGGCATTTCAAACTTAGGCTACCCATCTTACAACACACTAGATAACCTAATAATAATATTGATAAAACTTAGGTTTAACTTGGACCTATAAGAGGGAATACTATACCAATTTTAAATATCAAAAAATTATAAACACATGAATTATAGAACATAAAGAATATATAATATGCTCTATTCATCATTCAAGACGTGCATGAGTACAAATGCTAGTAGAGTCTCCTCATACCATCCTAAGAGATGAAAACTAAGGAAAAAAGTCTTGAATATATAGAATATAATGAGGATATAGGGAGAATAATAAATTGTATAAAACTGGATAAAGTTCAATAATGACCACATTCAACCAAAAATAATAGTTACAATAGTTGTAAGCATCTTTTCTAACCCTTTCATGCATTGGATCTCCTTAATTACTCCTTGAATGAGATGTTGGCATTGTAAAATAGGTAATGGATGCATAGTAAAATTTTGTTACACTTTTTCAAAGGATTTACCTTGCTTAAAATAGTCTAATATTACTTCATACAGCAGCTATCTAGCATGGATGAGTGCAATTAGGATTCCTAAGAAGCATTGAGTAGTCTAATTATCCTTTTGCATGTAAGCCAAGACTTGAAACAACCTAAACCTTATATGATGTAATTTAATGTGTCCCTTCCCATTAAAAACATCAATTACATGACATTACACGTATATTAACTCCCATTATTATCTCCTCTATGCCAAAATTGAGATCCTTAGTTGACCAAGTAGGCCAAATAGGATAATTAGGCCTAATTACCGATGTATTAGTGTATGGATTCCATGAAATACATTTATGATACTTATAAACCCAAGAGAATGGTATATATATTTTTTAAACTACCCTTTCATCCATGATATATGCTTAAACCATCATTAGGCACTTGAAATAACACTCTTCCTAAGAGATTGGTCTATTATCCTTAAATCACTAAAAAATATCCTCACAATTAAAAATAATCTACCATCTATTATTATTTCATATGGGTACCTAAAACATCCTAAGATCCTTTTCCTTAAATTCTTATGTGGTAGAGTGGTGAGCTCCTAAAGTTAGTCCTCAAACTACTTGTGTGCAAGGTTGGGTGCTTTGAGTAAGATTTGGAATATATTCTAACCTTTTAAAACTATTTTCCAATTAAAATATATTATATAATTCCTAAATAATATTCATGTTCCTCTTCACTTGATCATAAAATCCTCTCAAAGAGCTTGAGGGAGCTTAAGGTGGTAGTGTGGCCTATAATTAGGCCTTAAACTTGCTTATTTAGCTTATCTCTAAATAATTTGTCTGTATCACATCATGTTAAAACATTCTAGGAGGTTTTATGATCTGAAAACATCATTCCCAATCACTTCAAAACCTTATATAGGATCTACTCCATATTGTAGACTCTTTAAATTTTATTTACTTATTTATCACCCTAACTGCTTGCTTAGACCTATCTTGGTCTGAGACAAAATAGTTGGTATACCCATTTTTTTTATGACCAATTAAATGATATGGATGCCTTTCATCACTCATTATGGCATTCTCCTCCAAATTTAAATGCTTAATTGTGCTTATAAGACCTTTAAATGACCATTTTGGTCTAAAATTTCCCTATATTGCATGCATACTACATAACTATGTTTAAATATGGGAGATTTAATTTTAGAGGTAAATGTAGGTGGATTAATGGAATAAATTCCCCCATACTTATGATATATCTTAAATTTTCCCTCCATCATGCTCTATGGTTTCATGAGGTGGTTGGCCTTTCTAAGTATCTAACTTTTCTATGGAGGGCTTTGGGGATTGGGGCTTAAACTGACCCTAAAAGGTTTATAAATAGATTATTAAGGTTTCCTTAAGTGAATATATATTTAAATTCCTTTTACTTATAATTTAATATCCTTAGGTATTATTACCTTGATTTCAGCCTCTTTATGCAATCTTTCTTGTATCCCCAATGTGCATGAGTGTCCTCTTAGGGCAAGTTGATTGCATTTTGATTAAAAAAACCTTAGGTTTTAACTTTTTCACCTATAATTTTACTAATTTTGGTCTCCATGTTATTCCCATACATAACCTATAACTAATACCTTCTAATAAATGAGACTTGAGCTGCCCAAACTTCTCAACCTGACCTTGCCTTTGAGCCAATTGAAATAACTACTTAATTGCATTATCAAGTCTACTATAACTATTTTGTAGGTGATTTTTATACCTTCTTGGATGAATTATGATGAATATAATGTATTCATCCCCTTATAAAAATTAATCTTTTATACATTTTTTATAGGTTTCCTTTTGGATCATGCAAGATGAAAACACCTTTCATGCCTTAGCAAAGTCGCATGTGACGATCATGTAGTATGAATATCCACATAGGTTAATCATTAGAGATATATGAAGAGAGATGGTATACATGGTTTTTAAATCCATTGTGTTTTAATGATCCCACATCACCATTTAATTCTTGGATGTACCTCTTTTGAAACTCTTGATAAACTCTTATTCTTTAATTATCACATACAATGTTTTGAAAGTACCTTATTATAGTGAGCTACAAGGGTTGGTTGTAGGTGTTCTTATGCATCCTCAAACCATTGTATGGTCATATATATATATATATATATATATATATATATATATATATATATATATATATATATATATATATATATATATATATATATATATATATATATATATATATATATATATATATATCACACCTATATCTCTTTGATACTTAATCCTCATGGTGGCTTCCTTACTTTTTACTCCTAATTACACATAGTGGTTTCAAACATGTCTCCTCATAGAATAGGTCTAGACCAATTAGTTGGCTATAAGTGCTTACAATATTGTTGTATATGTTGTCCTAGAGAGGATTTTGAGTGGTAAAATATCCTATTAACCTATAAACCTTTCTATAAAATCATGAATAATATTATTTCACCACTTTCTTCCTTAAAATATTATCAACCTAGTCACTTGAACTCACTAACCTATAACACTATTCAAGTGAGGAGAGACATGGTTGTAGGTACTACTATAGAGTTGAGATTTAAACCATAGAGAAATATACCTCTTCATTGATATTAAATTCATTATAAAACTATTCCTTTCAATCTTAAATCAAGTACATGGTGGATCCAAACTATGTCCACCATAACTTTTCTCATTTTCCCTTTGCGCATAATGTATGTAGGCTTGCATATGATGTTATAGGTGTACATATGGCCAATGAGAGAGTGATTTTATGAATATTGGGGTAATGATCCTTATAAAAAATTTATCATGCATCTAAAATATCTTATTATCTATCTCTTTATTATGATAACTCCCTTTGATTCCTTTCTAGCATTGTAATTGTCAAGAATCTCTTGGCTTTTTCTCACTATATGGAATGATATAGTCCACATGTGCTATTTAGGGTGAATATTTCCTTGAATTATTATGGTGCTCATACACCATTGGTTTCTTTCTTTTAAATTCATCATAGTCATATTATCTCCCTAAGTTTTCCTTGAATGGTCTCATAATATACTTTGACACATTGTTATAGTATCCCTAAAAGGTTGACTTTAGGTATGTTATACCTTCTCCATTTAGGTTCCTACCCAAAAGGGCTCATAAATTGTGACCTCATTTCTTTTGAAGGTTCCAAGTGGTATGGGGATTCATAGGCATGGTTAAGGCCTAAAGGGGAGGATGGGTGAGTGAAGGATGATGGGAATGGAGTGATAAGGGGATGGAAACACCAAAACAGGGGAATAACACAAAAAAATGGCAAAGAGGATGAATGAATTGATAGAGAATGGATTGTGGTTTGAGATGAATGGTGAAACCTTTTCTTAGATCAACAATATACACCTTGGGGAACCTCAAAATCCTATCCAAGACATCATGAATATTTTGAAGGCAAAATAAAACATATAAAATCTAGAATTAAAACCTTAAAAACTCTAAAAACCTTAAATTTCATGAAGAAACCTTAAATTTTGCTAATATGTGACTTAATATATTTAGAGGTGAAAAAGGTAATTTATAGGTTATTGATGCTAATAGGGGGTATAGAAACTTATTGATAAATTCACGAAGGTGTTTTATCAATAATCTAACATTTCTTTCTATACTTTTGAGCTCCTTTTTCAAAGTTTTGCAAGTGTCTTAGACTTAACACTATCCATTACATAATGAATTCCACCTATGCATGAGTCCTCCTCCTTTTGAGGTCTTATGAGGTAACATAGGTTATGGAACATTAAAAAATGTATTAGAATCACCTAGATACCTATGAAAATTTTCTCAATAAGATTATAACCCCTGAAAATCATTCAAAAACTCTATTTAATACATCAAATTTTACTACATGTTATGCATAGAGACTAGTATTGAAGGGTCACCATTTACATAAAATCACACATGTTAGACAGGTGTTTAAATTTATATGGGAGGATCATTAAATATCTTAGACAACATAATATATGATTAGATTGAGTAAAACAATTAGAAATCAATGAAAACCATTGACTTGAAGTTGCCTTTTGTATATGTGATGTATAAAGACATTCCTTAACTTATTAAGGAAGGTTCATAAAGTTAAGGTGACCAATCTTGAGAAAATTGATCATGATGGGAATATAGTTGAGTTTACTTATCGTGGCCAAGATTCAAGACCTTGAAAATCTCTCTCTCTCTCTCTCTCTCTCTCTCTCTCTCTCTCTCTCTCTCTCTCTCTCTCTCTCTCTCTCTCTCTCTCTCTCTCTCTCTCTCTCTCTCTCTCTCTCTCTCTCTCTCTCTCTCTCTCTCTCTCTCTCTCTCTCTCTCTCCATCATTATGTACACATTTGGAAATATCAATGCCATTATGAGGTAAAATTATGAATATCATGAGCTTTCAATCCTTTTAAATAAAAAACATAGGAGGGGAAGTTTAAAATCCATAATGTGGTACATGGGACCCACTTGGCTTGGTGGAAGGGGTGTAGGTGGCTGATAAAAGGACCCTAAGTGGCATAAAATAAATATGGGTAATATATGACATGGATAAGCCCCATTTTAAGACATTATCTCAATAAAATTAATCAAATAAGTCACTTTTATAAGGTTTTAAAAAGGTGACACAAGCTCATGAATTGGTTAGAGGAGTCATGAAGGGGTCAAATGGACTTTAGGATGAGTATGTCATGTGAAATGACTTAAAGACATCATGTTATTCATATTATAGTATCAAACCAATGCTAAAACATCTTCACATTACCTAATAAAACTAAAACTCCTTAAAAAAGGTTAAGCACTGATGTAGGGGCATCTTTGAATGCTCCTAAATAGCCTAGAGGTGTCTTAAGAAGGAGTAAATTTGAATTTGAGTTTAAGCTTATTTTCCCTCCAAAAGGGAAATTTAAAACAATTATAATGTCTTAGTGGGTTTAGGTAAGAGGAAAGAGGTGTAAATGATAAATAAATATTGTAATATGCCTTTTATGGTCTCATACTAGTCTTAGAATGAAAATAAATGCATTTTTCATGTACAAGTGATGTGGTAGTCCACCACCCCATGTTAGTCTAGAAGGTTTCTTGTAAAAATCTTGATCAAGATTCATTTATAAATCTTGTTGTAAGAGTCTTTATTATAGATAGGATTTTTTTTAGTGTGTGAAAGTAGGTTTTAGGAGGTGGAAACCTCTTAATCCATTTTAATGTGATATAAAATGGATATGTAAATATGAAAATTAGATAAACAAAGAAGGATAGTGCAAGAATTCTATGTGAAAGGGAATTCACATGATTGATACAGATCAACTTTGGTGTAATTAAAAAATCTAATTAGTAAGAAGGTTTTTGTTTAAAGTTTATTTAAATTTTTTTGGGATCCTATTTGACTCTCTAATTTTATGAAAGACCTTAGATTTCAGTAGATGTAGTCACTTATGTGGAGACAAGATATGTTGGTAAATAGGACATGCATGCATATAGTCTATGTTTAAACAAAAATTTAAGTAACTGATCCTTATGCCAATAAATTTTGTGGAATATTAGGAATGGAATATTTAAGAAACATTTCGAGAAATATTTTTTTGATATAAATTAACCTAAGATAGTGATTTTCACCTTGATCCCTATTATTACCCCATGTAAGTATACAGTACACAAAACTTAGGAAATTTGTGTCTTCTTTTTGCATGATAGTATATTAGGATTCAAAGGTGACTAAGTATGGGTTTGAGATTAGCTATGGGAGGTGATTATAACATTGGTGTAGATTTAAAATACCATTGGCACTGAAAATATTACAAACCCTTGATTACCCCTATTTTGGTTCATAGAATATAGTAAATAAGACTGAGTTATGTTGTAAGGAATACTATTTTGGATTAAATGAGAATGGAGGAGGTTTATGATAATAAATAAAGGTATATATATAACCCCATTTTGGTCTTGTTATTCTTTAGGAGTTAAAGGATTAACAAAACCCTATTAATACTGCTATCTTTCAGATAGAACATAGTTAAAATGATTGAGATTTCAAGTTTATGAATGACTTGAAGGTTATGAGGCTTTGTTAATTGAATGAAAAAGTTATGAGGCTATTATTTAGATGTGATCCAGCCATTGGTTTTTTTTTCAATGGTTCATAGACCAATAAATTCTATTATATCCACTCTCAGCCTTGACAGTTGTTAAAAACCCTAAGTTCTAAGGTTTAGGCCATATATTTACTTCTAGCCATCAAAACGTGCACAAAATTTGTGTAATGATTTTCCTAAGTGTATGAATAAATATTTTGAAGTTTTAATGTTTTTTTTATTCATTTTTTTACATATATAAATCATTTTAAGATGACAAGGTTGTGAAGGGCTAATTATGTGTAAAGAGGGAACCTAAAGGAGTTGTTAAGCTGACCTAAAGAATGAGACAGGTAATAAAACTTTGTGAAGGGATAGATGTCAGGAACCTAGAACAATAAATATGCTCCGATGCCTACTTAGTCAGGATCTTGCTCCACCAATTAGAGCACATATGATTACTTCTTGTATTAGCAACTAAACACGGAATTTAACCAGAATCAATAAGTAACTAGAAATATGAAACAACACAGGAATTGAGAGACAATACACAATTGTATTAATAATCACTCAGAAGAATATACAATAAAGAAGATGCCACTTCTTCTTCCACCTCAAAGGTTTGCCACACCTCAAGACCTTCTTCCCTCTCTCTCTTGGTCACAACAATCAACTCCAATACAGAATTGATGTTCACCTCTCCAACTAGTTAGTAACATGCTGCCAGTACACCAAGTACACAACCATACTCCAAGTAGATCTCATGCTCTCTAATGCTACCTACAAATCACTAGACCTTACTCACCATTGTAGATCTCCTATAGAAAGTCATGCACACATGCTGACCAAGATCATACACATATGAAGAACCCTACTGATTCTCCAAACCAGTACCCACCTTGGTACTGTGGCACTAGGAGGAATGCACCATTGCTCTCTTCTCTCTGAAGGAGCTTTTCCTCTCTTACTCACTAGATACGAGTTTTACAATAGAACCCATGAGTCCATATATAGATCTCATGCTTACAATAATTAGACTAACCTAATTACAATAATTAGGCATGCAACTCAAGACCAAAAATAGCCTTTGCATGTAAACACTCAGTTCAATGAACTAACTGTCCATGGAACAAGCAGTTCTAGAACTACCACAGGCAACTGACGTCGGTCCCTATTTGCCTAGAGGTGACCGATGTCAGCAGACATCCTACCAATGTTAGTTTCCTTCCTATCCACCCTATCATCATTGGTTTCCTTGTGCACTGCACTCTGCTGATGCCGGTCTCCTTGGAACTCAGCAACCTCCTCCCTATTTGCACCAGTTGAAGCTTTTAGCTCCACATCCTAACAATCTCCCACTTGGAGATAAATAGCTACAACTGTACCTATATCTGTACACTATCTAATTTGTACCCTGGCTTGTATCCCTCTTCAAGATCAATCCTAAAGACTAACCACCACACCCTGTGATGCTCTAACCTTTGTGCCTTTATCATCCAAGTACCCTGCCGCATTTGCATCTACAAACCTATGTAGAAAATAACTTGAACCTGCATAGCATGTCGACCTGCCACTGATCCCTGTAAGAATCCACTGAACTTCCCTTTAATACCTCTTCCTCGAATTGGCTCCATAATTTCTGACAACTCCCACTGCTTTGGGAAAACTCAGGTCTACACTAGACCTCATGTGATTTCAAACACTTGTTCTAAGCTCTGCTTGAACTATCCAGCCCTTGGTGTGCTTTCTGATTCTACATCCTGCATCATGAACCCCACCAACACCGTCTTCACATTAGCTCCCACTGAAGATAAAATCTCCATGTCTCTTATGCCAAAGAATTTCACTGCTCTAAATTCTTCCTGACACACCTCTAAACTAACCTTACCCTTAGCTTAGCAAATCTTTGTATGTACAAAACCTGCTAGCAAGTCACCCACATACAGTAACTAGATAATGTCGTGACTCATCATCCACCTAGTAAGACAAAACCACAATAGTTACACTGACATTGACTGAAGCCATGCTTAGTCACCACCTATCAAAACCTGTACCACTATCCTATAACTACCTCAAGACCATGTACCTTGGCCTTCTGTCTCACTTATCCATTCACTCTCTTCTCTAACTTAGGAATCCATTTTGTCTCTCAGTGCTTACTTCCAGCTGACAACTCTACCAACAAATACCTATTTGGTTCTTCTCCAATGACTCACACTCCTCATCCATACCAAGCTCCCACTGTATCTGGATTCTACCTGCATTGCCTCTTCGCATCTTCCTAGTTCTTGACCATCAATAAGTAATATAAAGAAGGTGAACAATGAATATGAGGTTCACTTACCCTTTCTGACCTCGATATGAGCATTTGAGACCTGTTGACAGCTTGTTGTCTGCCCACCATCCATACCAGTGACCGATCTCGGCCATCTCCCAATCTACTCCCGACCGATGTCAACTCCCTGTACTGACCCTGACTACTAACATCATTTCCCTGGCAGACGCTGGTATCCTTTCTATCGACGTTGGTTCCTTCATGACCGACATTGGTCTTCATGTTGTCAACGTCGATTACTGTCTAACTGACACTGATACCTGTGTTAATTTATGAGTGATAACTTTTTACTTGAGAGCTCTCCATGGATCAAAACCTTGTTCAAATCAACATAGCCCTACTCAAAATAATTTAGTTCCCTCACCTGATCTCTGTCTATCATCTCCTCCATGAACACTAAGGCTTTCCAGTTCTTTAGCTTGTCAAAAATATCTATCTTTCGCTTGAGAACTTGCATTCCCCTCCTACATATGTGACCAAGCCCATGAAGCCACATCTCTACAACAGAAGGTGAATCAGTAATATAAGTAGATAGATAAAGAATACCTACTTTCTTACCACCATCTAATTCAAGTTTATCCACTGTGAGAGTTACAGTGCATCTCCCATCACCCAAATTTCTTGAAGAAATTAGACTCATCTCCAAGATTGGTACCTGCATGACTTCCTTCAACCACTGTGTGTCATCCGTCTGCAATTTCAGCTTCACTTCCCCTTCATCAATCATCTGACAAGGCTCTCCAACCCCTAAAAAAATCTCTCCAAAGTCTCCAAAGACATACCTATGAAAAGATGCTCTATTTTGGGCTGCATGGAAAGAGGCAAAGAATCTGTAAATAAAGATTCCACTTTATCCAGAACATCCTGTGCAACATCACCTGCAACATATGCTTCTACGCATTGATCTTCTACCAACCAACAATCTCTTTTTACCTAATCTTTCTTTCCATCAATAAGACCATTGTGTTATTTAGTTTCTCCATTCATAGCTTACTTTCTTCTGCCATTGTTATACTCCCACTCAATCTGAAACCCCTATGAGTGACCTGTAATCAAAAACACTACTAGATCTGAAGCCACCTGTTAGTCAACCCAACCAAAAGCTCTGATACCACGTGTCAGGAACCTAGAACAATAAACATGCTCTGATGCCTACTTAGTCAGGATCTTGCTCCACCAATTAGAGCACATATGATTACTTCTTGTATTAGAAACTAAACACATAATTTAACCAGAATCAATAAGTAACTAGAAATATGAAACAACACAAGAATTGAGAGACAATACACAATTGTATTAATAATCACTCAGAAGAATATACAATAAAGAAGATGCCACTTCTTCTTCCACCTCAAAGTTTCACCACACCTCAAGACCTTCTTCCCTCTCTCTCTTGGTCACAATAATCAACTCCAATACATAATTGATGTTCACCTCTCCAACTAGTCAGTAACATGCTGCCAGTACACCAAGTACACAACCATACTCCAAGTAGATCTCCTGCTCTCTTCTACTACCTGTAAATCACTAGACCTTACTCACCATTGTATATCTCCTATAGAAAGTCATGCACACATGCTGACCAAGATCATACACATATGAATAACCCTATTGATTCTCCAAACCAGTACCCACCTTGGTACTATGGCACTAGGAGGAACGCACCATTGCTCTCTTCTCTTTGAAGGAGCTTATTGCTCTCTTACTCACTAGCTATGAGTTTTAAAATACAGCCCATGAGTCCATATATAGATCTCATGCTTACAATAATTAGACTAACCTAATTACAATAATTAGACACGTAACTCAAGACCAAAAATAGCCTTTGCATGCAAACAATCGGTTCAACGAACTAACTATCTGTGGAACAAGCAGTTCTGGAACTGCCACAGGAAATCGACGTCGGTCCCTGTCTACCTAGAGGTGACCGACATTGGCCAACATCCTGTCGATGTTAGTTTCCTTCCTGTCCACCCTGCTATCGTCAGTTTCCTTATACACTGCACTCTGCCGATGTCGGTCTCCCTGGAACTCAGTAACCTCTTCCCTGTTTGCACCAGTTGAAGCTTTTAGCTCCACATCCTAACAATAGATTAGGATGAAGTAAATTTGGAACAAGTGTTTTTTTTAGTTTATGAAGGTATAGGTTTTTACAAGGTAAAAATTTCATAAACAAGGCTAGTAGGAAATAAGGTTTGAAAGGTGTTTGTGTAAAGAAAATGAACAAAGAGATTGAGTAGTGATATAAATAGGGATATAAAGAGAGTCTTATGAGAAAGAAGGATTTTAGATTTTATTGAAATATTTATTGTGTTTTGATGTCCTCTTTAAGGACCATATTGGCATTGACCATTGAATAAAATAACACAAAGGTAAAGAGAGCTCATGAATAGAGTATGATACAAATTATAGAATGTTATGGAATGTGTTTGTTGATAGTGTAAAGTTCATTGAACTAGTGTATGCAATTCTATTAAGAACTTTATAAGAACATTATAAGTATTTCATGATTCCCCCAAATAACTATGGGAATGGTTGAATGAAGCAAAGAGACATTCTTGAATGAAAGGATATAGGAAAAGTCTAGAAAAGTATTGAACCTATCTATGCATCATTTGGTATTAGAGACATATTGATGCTCTTGGAAAGTTAAATCTAGTCTAGTTATTTTGTGCATGTTTCATGTTACATGAAGTTGTAGGTAAGAAATCAAGGAGTCTTATTGGAGGACATAGTAAGAAGGTAGTTTGAGGAAGGTATGATCCATTTTGTGATTGATTTATTGATTTTAATATATATCTAATTGTAAATAGTAACTATTATGGTGGTATCCTTGAATCAAAGAGGAAATAAGCTCATAAATAGATCTCAGAAAGGAGATAATAGTCCAAGTGTTAAAGGACAAGAAGTTGCAAGGCCCAAGTGTGGTCTAAAATAGAAGGTTCCAAGTGTGAACCAAAGGTAATGGTCCAAGTGAGACCAAAAGTAGGAGAATAATGTTCCCAATTGAGGTACTCAAGGAGAGTATGAAATAAAATGTAGAAATAAAATGAAAGACAAGGTTAAGAAAGAAATCCATAAGGATAAGATGGTGTATGAAGACACCAAGTAAAATATTAAAATGGAAAGAGAAATGGAAGAAATGAGGTAACAAATGAATGAGATGCATATCAAGATTGACTAGATAAAATAGTTTTTGAATCCACATCTTGGATGGGTCATGAAAAGGAAGACAATCAAATGGCCAATCAGTCAATTAGTGGAAAACATAAGAATACAAAATAATAATGATAAGGAGGAAATCAAGATTAATGATTTGAAATTTAATGTTGCATTGATATGTTAGAATGTACGTTTGAGAGATGAAAAGAAGAAAGAGATAGGTGAGCCCATTCATAGGCTCAAGAGATAAAAGGAAGAGGAATATGACCTATTGGTGATCAAAAGAAGTCATGATGAATAAAAGATTCCATGTAGAGTCATGTTGATGGAACAAGATCAAATAGCTCAGCCATGTTGGAGGCAAGATAGCGTGAAGAAAAAAGAGATCTTCACTCAAGAGGATGTATGAGAAGCCAAAATAGAAATGGGAAAACATCATAAGGAAAGGTATGATGTATATTCAATATTATATGATTCTTTAAATCAAGAGTACGGATTTTATCCTTATCAAATGTATAGGGAAATGGTAAAGGAGGTTACCAAGGAAAGCATAGACTTATGGAATGCAGTAGTTATGTCTAAAATAAGGGAATTAATGAAGTAAAGGAAGAGTTAAGAATATGAAGGTACTCCTAAAAATGAAGTTGAAGTTGTTGATGTTAAGTTACAGGTGGAATAGGATGCAGAATTAATGTAAAGAGAGAAGTAAAATGCATTGATATCTCATGCAAAGAAGGAGAATGAAGTATGTAAAGCACATGAAGGTGCTTGGAAGTAAGAGAAACAAGAAAGTAAAGAGAGAATATGGAGAATGCCTCAAATTAATGAGAAATAATATTTTTTCTTTAATGGGTTGTTAAACTTTGTAGGTGTACCATGGAGGAAGATGGCAAGAGGCAACACAAAGTATAAGTGTGGTAGTTAAGAGCACACACACCTCTATGAGTGTTTGAAAGAAGAAGAAGAACATGGGTGGAAAGATTTTTCTCCCCTTAGGAGTATGATGCAGGGGCATCTTGGAATGCTTGTAAATGGTCTAGAGTTGTCTTAATAAGGAGAAAATTTTAATTTGAATTTAATCTTATTTTCCCTCCAAAAGGGAATTTTAAATTTTTATAAGGTCTTAGTGGGTCTAGGTGAGTGGAAAGAGGTGTAATTGATAAATCAATGTTATAATAGACATTTTATGGTCTCATGATGGTCTTATAATGAAAATAAATGAATTTTTAATGTACAAGTGAGGTGGTATTCCACCACCCCATGATGGTCTAGAAGGTTTCTTGTAAAAATCTTGATCAAGATTTAGTTATGAATCTTGTTGTAAGAGTCTTTGTTATAAATAAGAGTTTTATTAGTGTGTGAAATTAGGTTTAAGGAGGTAGTAACCTTTTAATACATTTTAATGTGATAGATAATGGAGATGTAAGTAGGAAAATTGGATAAATAAAGAAGGATGGTGTAAGAATTTTATGTGTAAGGGAATTGACATGACTGATACAAAGCACCTTTGGTGTGATTGAACAATATAATTGGTAAGAAGTTTTTTTTTTAATGTTAATTGATATTTTTTGTGATCTTATTTTACTCTCTATGTTTATATAGGAACTCATATTGCATTAGATTTAATCACTTGTGTGGAGACAAGACAAGAAGGTGAACATGACATGCATGAATATAGTCTGTGTTTAAATAAAAATCTGAGTATTTGATCCTTATGATATTAAATTATGAGGAAGATTGGGATTGTAATATATTAGAAAAATTTATAGAAATACTGTTGTGATATATATTAACCTAAGATAGTGAGTTTCACCTTGATCCTTATAATTACCCCTTGTAAGTATACAATACACAAAACTTAGGAAATATGTGTCTTCTTTACATGATAGTCTATTAGGATTCAAAGGTGACTGAGTATGGAGTTTAAATTAGCTATGGGATGTGATTAAAATATTTTTGTAGGTTTAAAATACCATTGGTGTTGAAAATATTACAAACCCCTGATTAACCCTATTTTGGTTCATAGAATATAGTAAATAAGACTAAGTTATGTTGTAAGGAATCTTGTTTTGGATTCAATGAGATTAGAGGAGGTTTATGCTAGTAAAAAAAAGTGGCTAGAACCCCATTGTGGGATTGGAGTCTTTAGGATTTTAAGTATTAACAAAACCCTATTGATATTGCTATCTTTCAGATAGAACACAATTAAAATGACTGATATTTTGAGTTTATGAACAACCTAAAGGTTATGAAGCTTTGTTAATTGAATGAAAAAGATACAAATTTTTTATTTAGATGACATCCAACCATTGATTTTTTTTTAAATGGCTCCTATACAAATAAATTATATTATATTCACGCTCGACCTTGATAGTTGGAAACCCTATGTTCTAGGGTTTAGACCATATCTTTATTTCTAGCCATCACAAAGTGCACAAATTTTTTGTAAAGATTTTCTTGGTGTATGAATAAATATTTTGAATGTTTAAGGGTTTTTTTGTATTTTTTCATACATATAGAGAGAATTTTATGCTAGTAAGGTTATGAAAGGGCTAAGTAGGCCTAAAAAGGGAACCTAAAGGAGTTGTTTAGATGACCTAAAGACTAAGACAAGTAATAAAACGTTTGTGAAGGGATAGATTAGGATGAAATTAATTTAGAACAAGTGTTTTTTTTGAGTTGATAAAGGTATAGGTATGTACAATTTAAAATATCCACAAATAGGGCTAGTAGGAAATAATGTTTGAAAGATGCTTGTATAAATAAAATGAACATAGAGCTTGAGTAGTGGTATAAGCAAGGATATAAAGAGAGTCTTATGATAAAAGAGTCTAAATGTGATTGACATTTTTATTACGTTTTGATGTTCTCTTCAAGGACCATATTGGCATTGACCATTGAATAAAATACCACAAAAGGCAAAGAGAGATCATGAATAGAGTATGATACAAATTATAGAATGTTATGGAATGTGTTTGTTGATAGTGTAAAGTTCATTGAACTAGAGTATGTGATTCTATGAACCACTTTTAAGGAACATTATAATTATTTCATGATTTCACCAAATGAATATGGGAATGGTTGAATGAATCAAATAGATATTCTTGAATGAAAGGATATAGGAAGAGTCTGGCAAAGGATTGAAACTATCTCTACATCAAGCACTCATTAGACTTCTTGACAATGATAAATCTCATTTTAATACACCATGATGCCTAACATATAATCCTAATGAATTCAAGACACTCATGATAAAATGTATTTGAAAATTATAACATGACACATATTTATTATCCTAATAAGGATTATAAGACTCTCATCAAGATAAGGAGGCATGACCAAAGCTAGGAGCACTAGAAATCAGCTAGTATGGTGATCATTAAAAGTTTTTGATATAGGGGTTTGATATTTGGCCTATGAGGCCAAAATTTCAAAAACTACTAAACCAAAGCTAGTTATCAAATAAATTATTAAAATTAATGTTGATTTATATAAGGATACATAGACCCTTCACTTTCATGGCACGAAGTGCCTTCAAGGAGCTGGGATAGGTTGTATTCTTACAATCCCTCTTGGAAAAATCATCCCTTTTTATTTTCACTTAACAGTTGATGTCACTAAAAACATGGAAATGTATAAAGCATTAATATTAGGCATGAGAGCTTTCATTGGTTTAGATATTCAATACTTTTATTGTGTAGGTGATTCCCATCTCATTTTCTACAAAGTCAATGGTGACAACCAATGAAAGAGATAATCTCACTTATTATCATCAAATTGTAACTACTCTCACCAAATATTTAATTTCTTTCACTATCAATCCTATCCTTTAAGATCATAATTCTATTTTCGATTCCCTTGATTCCTAAGCATCTCTTTTTCATCCACACCAAATTCTTACCATTCCCATTTTTCTTATGTAAATAAGAAAATTTTCATCTTCTATTCAACCACATGATTCACTTATATACCACATTGATTCCATTAGCATTTGAAAAAGCCCATGGTACAAAGACATCATTGAACTTTTGGAACACCAAACTTATCATCCCAACATATATTCTAACAAAACAACTTACATTCATAAAAAAAAATTTAATTATATATTTTGATATAACATCCTATACTATCATAATGCTAAAGGTACCTTTTTCCACCATGTTATACAAGATGAATTTGTTCCTCTTATTTAATAAAAACATGGGGTCATTTATGGTGGCCACTATAGAGGACATGTTATAACCCATATATGCCTATGTATGGGATAAATGTGTCCCACTCTTAAAAAGAAAGCCATAAAATTTGCTTAAAATTATACTCCTTACCAACTTCATGATGATTTAATTCATTCAAATCTATCCAAACTTCAAACCATAGTATCTTCTTGGCCATTATCTATGTGGGGATTAGATCTCATAGGTAAATTAACTTGATCTGAAGATGGGCATGTCTTTATCATCATAGCGACTAAATATTTCACCAAATGGGTTCAGTATATGCCCATTTTGAATGTCACCAATACCACCATCTCAAAATTTATCCTTAATCAAATCATCTACTACTTTGTCATCCCTCATACTATCATTTCAAATAATGGTGGTAATTTCAAAAACAAATATGTGAAACAACTCTATCATAAATTTAAAATAAATCACAAATTATTCACACCTTATCATCCACAATGTAATGGCCAAGTTGAGGCCACCAAAGAAATTCTTATTAAAATTATCCAAAATACAATTTTTTAAACATGCACAAATTGGCACCTTCATCTTTATCCTTATCTTTCAGTATATCACACTAACATATGCACTACAACTAGGGTAATGTCATTCTCTCTAGTCTATGGTTCTGAATCAGTCATTCCACTATAATATGAGTTTCCCTCTCTCTGTATATCTCTTAATGTTATCATACCTGAAGAATAATTACATGATGCTCACCATCATGTTTTCTATCTTCTTGATTAACACCATCTTTTTGATTTACAACATAATTTACAATACATGGTCTATATTTCTAAACAACATAATAAATGAGTTAAAATTTGCATGATTAATTTTGGTGATCTTTTCCTTAAATTATACTATACTCACAAAAAATAAGGTAAATACAACTAAAAATGGTGCATCCCTTATTTCATCAAAGATATTTTTGGTCTAAGTACCTACCACCTTTAGACTAATGAAGGCCTTATTTTCAATGAGCCCACCAACACACAATTATTCAAGAAATATTTTTCCTAATCCTTCCCTTCTTTTCATGATTTATATAAGATATCTATCTAGAAATTTTTATAGGATACATAAATGGGTCTCACCATCTATAATAGTTCTCTCTTTTTCACAAACCTTATTCCTTCATTTTGGTCTTTTTGGTTTCATTTGTTCTCATTAGTTGCATTGTAAAACCATGGATCAGACCCAGTCTTCCTCATGATGTATTTTATTCTCTTTGTTTTTATACTTTTTACACATTTTTTTGGCACTCTTTGGGTTTTTGTTTTGTGAGTTAGAGTGTAAGACCATGGATAAGACCTAGCCTTCCGCATAAAATCACCATCTTTGAATTACTTTTATAAAATTTGTTTAGCACTAGTTATGAGTTCTTGATCTTTGTTCTCAGCTTTACCTTTTGCTTTTTTGATAGATGAAATTTTCATAACAATCTATGTTAGCATGTTTTTTTTTATTTCCCTCATTCTTATGATAAAGAATCACACTTCTCTATCATTTTATCCCTTTTTCACACTTTATCACATTTTTTGTTATTTAACTAATTCAAATTATTCCATGTTTCATTCCTCTTGATTTCCTTTCTTTTCACTCCACATTGGATAAAATAAGGTCAAATTCAAGATAGCACTTTTATTTCACCTAAATTTATGAGACTCTTAAACACCATGCTCTTTGAGTTCTCTCGTAGTAAGAAAGTCCCAAGTATTCAAATCAAATTCATATTTATCACCCATGTTTGGCTTTCAAAATCTATATGGAGGACGAATAGAAAAAATTCCATCAATAAAGTTAAAATCCAAATCATTTGAAACAAAAGGAAATGATATACAAAAGAAAGCATAAGAGTATTACAAGTCACAATCATAACAAAAGACATTATTACAAACACATTTCCTATCTCCAATCAAATCTAGAACTCCATAGTTGGCCTCAAACTATAGTTGAGGTCCATTGGGGTGTGGTAGGGCAGTAGATTGGAATGAGAGGATTTAATAAACTCTATGGTGCTACCTAATTTCTTATGTAACTTCCCAATCTTTACACTAAACTGATGGCTCTATAATGGGTCCTAAGGAATGGGGAACATGTTGTGTTAAGGTAGGTCCATTTTAATTTTCATACATATAGCCTTCATGGGATGATCTATATACTTCATTTTTTGACCTACGACTTGTGTGTCTAAGAGAAGTTCTTTAGAGTCCTTAAGGTTGAAATTCCTCTTATTTTGACAAACCTAATTTGAGTGTCTTGACTTCAATAAAGACTTCCCCTACCTTGGTTTTTCCTTCATTCTCCCCTCCACCCATTTCATTTTCCCCCTTGATAGGAAAATTGTTATTTCAAATCTATTTTTCCTATTCTATACTTCTTTATTTCTCAAATCTTAAAAACATGCTAGAACTACTTTGTTTCAGTTTCATCTACCCTTTAAACAAAACAACGTGTTTGAGAAATTGTGGATTTATTTATTTACACCATGGCTCTATAGTTATAGATTTTATTTTATTTCTTTTCCCATTTATTATTATTTTACCACCGTTTTTGTGAACACCTAAGTACATTTCTATTTTCATGTACTTTTTCCATTATTAAGTGAGGTTGGTTTGTTACTTCTCACTCATCAATTTTATTTTCCCTTTCATGTATTTTTTCCATTATTGAGTGAGGTTAGCTTGTTACTTCTAACTCATCAATGTTGTTTTCCCTTTCATGCACCTTTTTCCACTTATGATTAAGGATTGTTACTACTCACTCATCAATGTTGTTTTACCATTTTTTCTTGTCCATATTTGTTTTTGCAAGGATTGTTACATATTTCACATTTATGTTTTATTACCATCCTTTTGACATGTATCCTTGGTTTGACTTGTTGAGTTTGCCTTTCTTAATTAAGGTTACTTGTTTTAGTTTTTTAGTCTTTAGTATCCTTAGATTTGTGGTTACCCAATTTACTCTAAATTTTGACTGGTCATTGGGTCTAACATAACACTTGTCACCCCAACTTGCCAAATTTACAAGTCCCATCCACATAACAACATTTATATTATCTTTCCTACATTTGTTTGTTTTTAATCTTTAGTTTTGTATTTTTAGGTTTGTTTAAATCAGTCTTTACACCCTCCAAAATAAAAACTACAAACACAACATACAACCATCTAGTGTTAAAGGTAAGTTAAGGTACACATTACATTTTAATTTTCTAGCTATTTCCCTTTTCTATCATTTACTTTCAATTATTTTATGATTTAAAATATTGTAAAAAAAATTTAGCCTCAATGTTGTCTGTTACTATGCTCTTTCTCAAAGCACCATCCCCTATTGCACCTAAGTGACACTGATGAGCTTAAAATAAGGCATATGTATACACATAATATTTTAAATCTTTATTAATTATTGATATTTTATATCTTGTAGGAACCCATCTAGTCTCAATCTCTTTGAGTGCACACCCTAAGGGGTGCACCAATAAAGGGGTGGGTAGTCCATTAGTACTTTGTAGGATTTTTATCCCTTATTACCACTTATTACCAGTCCAGCCAGCTCTTAAAATCATTCCCTTGAGCTTTACCTCCTACTTTACACACTCTTATAGTCTATATCCACCTTCATTAGCCATTTTCCTAGACTAAATTCATTTTTGATAGTTTACATGACTATGTCAACTATTTTGACCTTGTACTATTATTGATAAAACTTATTAAGGGTTTAGGTCTGCCCCTAATGGACCTAGTCCATGACGTAATGAGTTTTTTTAATTATGATACTAGGTCATCTGGATCAACCTTCTTGGCCAAAACTTTTAGAAGTGTTTAGGGTTAGATCCACCTATATAAACATAACCATTTCAACATTATTAAAATTGAAACAAGAGTTATTATTCATTTTTACTTATTTACAATATGCTCTTCCACCATTTTACTTGAGGAGTCTTAGCTTAGATTTTCTACTTGGAGAAGAATCTATTCTTGTGGTGAGCTCTTGGATGCTTTGGCCTTTATTAGTGATCCTTATAAACCAAAACAAACTCTTTTGAAGTACCTTTAGCTAAGGGAGAGATTGAGTCTCGATGGGTTCATCTTCCATGTAAGTATATCTAACTTTGCTCCTCTCTTTAGTAGATAGAAGTAGCATATGTAATGGCTTTTAAATAATATTTTCTCTCTCCATACATTAGGATTTTACCTATATATAGCTTAATTATGATTCTCTTATGCATCTTTAATTTTAGTTTTTATTACCCCAACTTTTTACCACAAGATTTGTTGAGCACTAGATTAGATTTTTTATTTAATTATTGTTAGTATAGTAAATATGAAAACATAGGACTTAGTTAGGGTTATTGCATAGTTTTGTTTGACTGGAGGCTTTAAAACCCTCCCTATTGATATTATTATGATAATATATCCCATAATTCATTATAATGGATACATATTGGTCATTTACCTAGTTATCTAATGTATCCCCAATTAGAAGTGTATGTAGGATCCATCTTCTCTGAGCTAGGATTGATTTATAAATTTGATGCATTTCTAGTTGCATACACCTTCAATCCACCCACTTATTAACTACATGGGATTATGTGGTTTATAATAAAATATGAATGAGCTATAAAGGGAAAAAACATTTAAATACCTCTCATCAACAATTCATTGATGGGAAGACATCAACCTAATCAATGTGTCAAATATGCATAGGAATCCTCTAACTTTCATGAACCATTCACATATGGAAACTCATCAACCCAATTAGTGTGGGAAATATAGACATTAAATATACATTTTTTCAACCTTAAATCCTATATATATGAAATAAATTAGTACACAATGAATTACAACATTCAAATTATAGTAATTTTACTACTTTTTTTCACACATACAATAATAGAGAAATAAACACATTCCACTATATAAAACATGAACCATAATTAGTAACAAGATAATGTTGAATTTAATCCAACCTCCATTACCTACAATATCAATTAAGGTTGATGATCACTTAACTAAATAGAACATGATGCTTAGTTGTATGTCATCTTTTGATGATAAACCCCCCCAAGGTTGACACATTCATTAAAAGTTAGATTTCAGGGTCCACCAAAATCACATCCATTTCAATGATGGATTTTCAAATTTGAATTTTATTATCAACATACACATGTTTATTTACTAACATAAAAAATATCCATATTAATTAAAAATAAAAAAATAACTAGTAGATAATTAATTTTTGATGGACTTACCAAATGACTCTTACTATGTCTATTATAATACACATTGACAATATTAATTATTATGGCACCTATTGAACTATAAAGACCTATTTACAAGCTAATAAAGCTTAAAAAATTAGTACATTATATATAAGATACCAAACTAAAAATTCAAAAAATTGTATTGTATTAATGATATTTTAATTAATTATACTAAATAAATCTATAATAAGGAGACATAAACAAAGTAAACAACTAATTAATTAATATAAATATTAACAAAACTATAATGATCATCATGTGTATTTAAGTTGAAATTGACACTAACTAACTTACATGTGAAATATCTCATTGAATACATGATCTCATTAAACTTGGAGTCATGGGTGGATTCATAGTTGCATGAAATCATTGAATATGCTATGGATGGGTTTTTATATGTGTTTTCAAAATAATTTAATTAATCACATAAACTCACACAAAGATGGTCTTTAGGAAAAATTGAAGTTTAGTATGTCATATGTTACATAATAATGTTGTTCCCTCAAGTTTTGAATTTAGTTTGGGACATTGCTCAGAGCTAATGCTTGTATTTAGATAAGATCTTAACATTTTTTATTCTTGAGATACTTAGAAGTATCTCCTAAAAGCAATTGCCATTTTTATTACTCATAAAAAACACCTAATTTTCAACTAGAGTGGGGGACCCTCCTACTTGATTGATCTTAGTGTCAATAAATATAGCCTAAGGAAACCTTTTCATATATGATAATTTTCTTGAAATAAGTTTGTTTCATTAAATAATCATGAAGCTAGGTTTTAGTTTAATTCATTAAATGTTATGAGTAACTCATTAAAATTTTTCATCTTGAAACAAACCTGATTAGTTTTAATTTTATCTCTCTCAAACTATTTGATTCTATCTCTCTTGATTCATCCAAGTAGAGTCCACTGATCTTGAAGACTACCTAATCCCTAAGCCCTTTTAAATTGAGTCAACCAATTTTATATTTAACTATCACTTGCCTTATTATTTTTCTTGAATTCCTTGCATGCCTTAAATGTTTTAGGTTTCCCCAATATATTCCACATTTATTTACTGTATCATTCATTGATCCTAAACCAAATTCCAAATATTTTTAAGTTTAAGAATATTTAAGTCTTTTTAAAGATCCTAGGACCTAAAATAGTGTAGTGTGGCATATACCTAATAGATTAAAATATCATAGGGATTAAATACATAAATATAATGGCCTAATGTCTGTGATTCTTTGATAATCCACCACATGATGAATTTTTGGGAGCTTGAAACTTTTGAAACTTGGAATATTAAATGATGGTCTGATGACCTAATCATTAAAAATCCTCAATGGCCTCGATCCTTGATAATATTTCACTTGGTGAATTCCAAAAATATTTGGACCTTAGATCCATGTTTTATTATACTTACCAAGTCAAATTCTTGACACCTTGAGAGGATGCTATTGAATGAGTGGATACTATGTGGCACCCTAATGACGTCAACTTTCCCTTAAGCCTAAATTTGATAGGTATCCACCTTTCACCATAATATAAAACTTAAGATCTCTATACCAATGATAACATGACCCATGTCACTTTAACAACTTAAATTTGATATCCATCCAAGACATCAAGTTGATTAGAGCATTAATTTAAAATATATTCAACCTAGATAAATGGTCAGTTTATATAGGCTGCAAGCTTTTGAGAAGGACTTGGTTTATTTTGGATTAACTAATGGGAATGTTTGAGATTATTAAATTTTTTTTATTATTTATAAAATTATTGTGACTCAACTATAAATTTATTCCTATATGTGAAGACTGATGGTCTAAAAATGTCTCACTATTTTTGCCAAGCCTAAATAGTAATAATTTGGCATCCTAAAAACATGGCATATGAGTCACATATAGACTTCATCAAAGTTTAAATTTGAAATTAAATGTATTTATTAAGTATTATTATTATTTATGAAACATATTTAAATCTTAATTTTAGGCTAATTCACCTTACATTTATGAAAAATATCTAACTAATTCAAAGTTTTAATACCTCTTTTTCTAAGCAATTTATTCCATTTTTGCTTCAATTCTTATATAAATTCACTAAAAGTTGATGAAATTCAACTTTTACCTTATAATAATGGACAAAATTTTCATGAAAAAATAGGCTCTATATTCATTTGAAGTGGCTCTAATTTTCTAAGTATTATGATTTATTTGTTTGAATTCAAAAAGACTTAGCAATTTTTCATTATTCAAATATCTTATCCATTTGAATTAAAGATCCTAACTATTGGTTTTAATTTAAGTAATATTTTATATGATTATAATATTATTGATGTATGAACTTAAACTGATCTATAACCCATTAATCTTGATTTATTCCTTACAAGGTGAAGGCTTTGAGTAAGCGGGTTAGTGGGATCACACCACATGTC
Source organism: Torreya grandis (assembly GCA_037957365.1). Taxonomy (NCBI): domain Eukaryota; kingdom Viridiplantae; phylum Streptophyta; class Pinopsida; order Cupressales; family Taxaceae; genus Torreya; species Torreya grandis. The sequence continues at coordinate 123,534 of JARHVA010010535.1, read as the reverse complement.
ATTATATTGGTGACCCACTAACCTATAGGGATCCATGTAATACAAAATTATTTCATATCTTTGAGTAAGTGTGGTGAATCCATGTGGATTTACCCAATGAAATAGTGACACATTACTGGTAATTTTTATCATAATAATAACTTAAATGTTATGGCCCATTTGTCTATCAGAGTTAAAACCCAAGATAGGATTGCACATCCAAGTTGATAAGCACAACCAAGTTGCAATTGGTTTATCACCAACCAAATTAACCTAAATTAATATATTTCAAACCATCAAATAAACAAATTGATTGGATAAATATCTGAGATTGATCTAGGGATGACTATTTCATTTAATTTACCCCTTTAATTAAATATAGAATTCTATGAAAAGCATGGTCCATTGGAAATTCAAAGAGAACCCCAATCAAAATTCACCAAAAAAATTCAAATCTAATCTTCATATATCCCAAATTAAATGAGGAAAATTAGTATGGAACTATTCATCATGTGGCATGCATGAGAAAAGGTACCTAAGAGAGACAATGAACACTAAAGACATTTTTTTTCCAAAAAGAGGTGTGGTTTTAAAATTTTTTGATCATGATGAACCTGAGAAAACTACTAGAATCTGAAATTCATTACTTAATCAATAATGAACTCTTTAAACTACCCCATTAATGGGATGAGTTGGCAAAGAGTGAAGGGGATCCCTCCTTCATGTATATATTTAGCTCTAAAGACCTTGTAAAAGGGATAGCTCTTTGTGAATTGTAATATAGACAAAGAGAGACTATGTCCATTTATTTTCCTATATTTGACTAATTTATATAATAATTTCTCCCTTTCCCTTATTTTAGTCTTGATGTTTCATACTTGTCTCTATCATCGAGATCAATGTATGAATCCCATACTTCATTAATCAAAAGGAAAATATTGATAATTTGAAGGTCTTTAAGATTATGTAGTCATTTCCTATGAATTTTTATGGTAGCTATGTATTTCCTTCTCAAATTCAAACTCCCTAGACTCTTGCACCATATTTAGTTGGATTTATCTTAAGTCTACTTCAATTGAAGTTTGGTTTTGATGGTTTTACTACATCTAGATAGTTATAGATTCATCTATGTTTGAATTAGGCATTTTATACATTTATTGCTACTCTTTTTTACTTTATTTAAAATTAAGTTAAAATAAGAATAAAATCAATCTAAATCTAATTGTTTATCTTGATTTTTTTTACATTTAAGTTAATCATTGTATCCACAAACATGGTAAGATATTAAACAAAACATTGAATTTAAAATTTCATAAATATGTATAATTTTGATTTTCATTAGATATTCTATCTTGAAAGTGCATATTAGAGAAATATGAATTCTCTTGATGAATTTATTAATCAAATGTAATCGCATCCTAATTATTTAAAACATGTACCTTACACAAAAGAAGTCTGCATCATCCAACTTAGTAAAGATTAGCAGACTAAGAATGGGTACATTTAGACCTTGTGGAGGTATTTTCATCATGGGATCTCCATCATTTTAGGAGTGATAGGGCCTAACATCCCTTGCCTATATTGGCATGCCAAAATACCTCCCAAAAGATTGGAAATAAAATGAGATATTGAACCAAAATTTGAGTTCACAGCCAAAGCTTAAACTGATATATTTTATAAACTTTTTATCCCACTAAACTAGGCATTCTTTTAAGCTAAAAAAAAGAAGGATAAATACTAAATCAGAATATACTGGGGATAACTTTTAGATATTAGAGCTTACTGATCATAGAATACCAAAGCAAAGAGATAACAAGTAGAATGGAAAGTATAAACCCCTTCACTCTATAGGTATATCACCAGTATCTACTTCTATTCATTTTTTTAAAACTATTTATTTTATCCCAATCTTTACCAATGGCTAACATGGCCTAGTTGTACAATACAATTATTATCCTTTGGTTTTCTTAGGCATGGCTAATGATTTGCCTAGGAATATAGATAAGTTATATACCAAGTTTATTATTGAAGGCATCCAAATATTAGAATAACATAATAAATCCTTCAAGGATGCATATTTTGAGATAAAATTTTAGCATGAGGATGTTTCCTATAGATTGATCCCATAATCCTTATGAGAAACCACTTATGATTGGTATATTGGATTACCCCATGGCTCAACCACTACTTGGGTTAGCTTAGAAATAGTGTTTGTGAACCATTTTAGGCTCCCCATTGACCCTATACTATTATTTCATCATTTCATGGCTATAAATAAATAATAAAATGAGCCTATGAGCATGTTTGATTCTTGATTTCATAAAATATATGAGTGATTCAAATACCCATACATTCATACAGTAGTGGATTCCATATAGCCCTACCTAAGGTATTTAGACTCTATGAAATTCATGTTACTTATAATAACCCTAGTATCCCTCACATCATTTTCTTTGGTGCATAATGAAGTTTTTAGTATTGAATAGAAGATGGTCTCATAAGGCTACATATATGGTCTTTTACCTTCATTAGGCCAACTAAGTTCATACAGTTAAATCATAATGATCAACTAGGCACTTCAACATAATACACCACTAATGAATCCTATTCCAAGGTCCCTATACACAATCCCAAATCTAGTTCATAATATAACTCTAATGAACTACATGCTTAGTGTCATGCCCTATGTGACTCTCAACCATGTGGTTCCCTAATAAATAATGAATAGGTGGTCCCAATGACATATAAGGAAATTATTAATACACTAAACACTAGTGGACATGCTAAATATAACATCACTTAGTAGGTACTCACTCCCATCCTACCTAAATCTACATACCCCTATTGTCAATTACTATGTTAGTACTAATCTTGAATTCTTAAATGTAAATGCACCTCTGACTAATCTTCAACCCGAGGTGGTGAGTTAACCTGACACAAACATAGATTATGAAGTATGCAATTTGAAATAAATAGTCTAAATATTATCAAATGACATGATTAATATATGTAGGTAGGTACCTCAAAACACAAATTAGAATGGTAATATCATTCCTCAAGGTAAAAATTTCAATTTCTAGAAGCCCCATAATAAATTGAATTATATCCCTAATAAGGGAAGAATACCCAATCCTCTAGATGATAATAATTATAATAAAATTCATGCCTCCCATTTTGTGAAATTGATAGATATATGCATAAAAACTTGGTTTTGAGTGCACAAATAGCCAAAAATGTATTAAAAAACTACATAGAGTTCATGGTTGCCTCAAACATCTTCTAAAAAGAGATAGGCAACATGGAAGTTGTACTTATGCCTAATTAAAGTAATAACCAAGATAGATAGAATGTAGACATAGCCTTGGTATTTAAAACTTATGAATTTTTATTTAATGAGGAAAATGAAGCAAAGGATAACTTAAAATAAGTCCATAACTTTAGAAAATTCTAGAGAGGAAACAATTTTTGACTAAGGAGTAAATCAACCAACCCTTCGACCACTTATACTCCTCTAAGTTGTATCCAAGTTCCACCTAATGTAAGTTTGACCAATAATCCTCCTATACTTAAAGTAATTATCGATTCTTATTATCCCAAGTGTTAGGCTACATAGACCCTAGATAAAAAGTGACAAGAGAAGGCCAAACTTATTTATGATATTATTAAGGATCTTAAAAAAAACAAATGGCAATATAACTATGTATGAATTGTTAACAATTTATAATCAAAATGAGTTGATTTTGAAATAATATTTTGATAACAAGGTGAAAGAATATTTTAATATTATTGATGCACATGCTTCTCTTTATAAAGAGTGGACTGAGACTCCTTCATTTCTCTTAACAATCATGATATTTAGAAAAAACTTACATAATTACTTGGTTAATTTAGTTGAATCTAAAAACATTATGAAATATGTTGTTTCCCAAAAATACACTAATGAATTTGAATAGAAAGGTTTTACTATAGGAAAAAATAGAGGTGAAGGTGCTTGTAAATTTGAACCACATACACATGCACCTGACATTAGATCCATGAATTCAAAAATCTATTGATATTCAAGTGGTGGATATCCTAGATGCTTATGGCATGTTTTTCGAGATAGGTCAAGAATTTTGAATGGTTACATGACAACTAATTTTAGCAAAATGTGTCTATTATGTTGTGGTTTGACCAACCAAATCAAGAGAGAGAGAGAGAGAGAGAGAGAGAGAGAGAGAGAGAGAGAGAGAGAGAGAGAGAGAGAGAGAGAGAGAGAGAGAGAGAGAGAGAGAGAGAGAGAGAGAGAGAGAGAGAGAGAGAGAGAGAGAGAGCCTAATATGGACCATATGATCACTAATTAAAATAAAATATATTAAACATTTTATGAGGAATCTAAAATGGAAGTGTATTTATTCAACATAGAATAAAGTCCCTAAAACACCCTCCCAGTAAAAAAATTTAGTGTACACCTAAGTATAAAATTCATATAATTAGATCTATTAGATGAAGAGGATTTATACAAAGCTTTTGAGCTTGTTTCATTCCTATATATGACTCTATCATGAGAAATTCTAGAACCTAAAGATTTAAATATAAGTGAGGAACCTTCATGATATTCATGAGGAAGGACACATTGTAAAAAATACCACTAGGGGGGTGAATCAGTGTCTTAAAACAATATTTTCTTTCCACTTAACATTTATTAAACTTTCAAACCAATATAAAGATCAAGCAATGCATAAATAAGAAATCACATAAACATGAAGTAAGATATAAACACATGAACACAAGAGAAATGTGGGAAACCCTCATGGGGGATAAAAACCAATGAAAAAAATATTATAATATAGTACTATAATAAATTAATCAAGATTTAGTGAGGAACCAACCCCACAAAGAGCACCAACCCCTCACCAATCAATCACCAACTCAACTAGGCCTTTATCAAGCATCGACTTATAAGGAGGCAAAAAACCCTTAGGTAAATTAGCACCAAATCAATCACCTAGAACTTACGGTCAAATTTGGACACCTATTTCTCTCTCGAATTATGATCATAACCTTCATTTTATTTTAATCATCTTTAATCTCTGTCAAATAGCCTTATAGGCTTCCTCGCTCAATATGCCTCTTACTAAGCCTATGAGGTAAATTGACCTAGACATACACATGCATCAACATTATTATATGTTAATAATATTATATATTTAATCTTATGATGGTATTCAATACCTATTTATCCTTTATACTCTACCCTCTTATTTTCTCATTGCATCTCTTCTTTTCTACACACACAATTAGCCCAATTAAGCTTTGTATAAATACACATCACTTGCTCACGTCCTATCTTAGTCATAAAAATAACTAATCCATTAGGTTTAGACCCAAAAAATGTCTTAGGAAACATTACTCATAATAATAAATCAAAATAATAACACCATTAGTTCATCCAAACTCACTTAGACCTCTTTCTTCTTTTAGGCCTACTTAGAGATCAAATGCATTAGGTTTATCCTATCCATGGAACAACTTGAACCATTGTGTCCTATATACACCTCACCAATGAACTCAAAAATTATAAAAACTTAATTGGAAACCTAAAATGACATTCTCTATTCTCAATAAGTCAAAAATACTTCGCTCATACCTTGGAAGCATCATTAGGCCTTAAAAACCTATTAGGCTTAATAACCCCAAAAACATTATCTTCAAAGATGAAACCCATATAACCTATATAAAGACATTATATTATCAATACACATATGCATTTAAGATTCATGACCTAATTTTAATCATAAATCTCATTAAACTCTATCACTTAGACTCCAAAGGCTTAGGAATACCTCATCAAAAAGCTCACTTAGAACTATCAATTTGCTCAGAACCTAGTCATTAGTAATTTGATCTCATAAGCTCTTTAAAACACTAAAAATTAATTTATAATATCACATGGAATATATAACACATAACCACAATCTTGGTACACATTCAAACTGGGCATAATGACATAGGAACATCAATCTTACTAACACATAAAAAACTATTCAAACACCCTGAAAAACATAGCCATGATGAATGTTATTTTTGACTCCTCTAAGGAAAATTAAAAGAATTATTATTAAAATTAATAGTTCCTATGTTACCTTTATAACATAATCCAATAGATATATCACAATATTTATTGTTAACTATTGGTCTTGCAGGCTAATTTATTGACCTTCTCTCTCATAGTCCTTACACAACCAGACAAGCCAATTTAGCTTCCATATTAAAAATTATTATAGTAGCTATCCACATTATATATATTATGTATAGTTCATATATATATATATATATATATATATATAAAATTCAACATTTTTACTATGTACATTGAATACTATCACAGGGTCTAAAACTCTTCACTCCATCTTACATACACAAAACTATAACTCTACTTTGAGGACCAATCACGATGATTATGAATTAAAATATATATGTAGACACATTAAATAAGTAATAATTCATGAATATGATCCTTATATATCATTATAACATATTAAAACACAAATATATAGAGGTCTAATGGCAAATATGGAATATATAGACTAATCTCTAAAACTAACACCTTCACTATCTCATCTTTATTAGATAGGTCATCTTGTGAATAACATTTTTAATGATATAAAAAAAATATAATAAATGTTTTCATGTGTTATAGGTATTTAAAAATGACCTCATGCAATTGGATCCATTCCTAATCCATGAAAACTTGTCCCTAACCTCATTCTCACTTATGAATGGTTTTTCTCACTATCTTCACTATTAAGCATTTTAATGATAGGTCAAATTCCATGATTATTTTATAATATTTTAATTATTTAACATGATAATATTCAAACATTAACATGAATTAAAATTCACAATATTCAACCTCCATCCCTTATTCAACTTTGATTTAGTCAACCCTATCTTCTATACAAAATTTTTAAGAAATAAGGATTTTCCTATAGCTTCCATTCACTCTTATAAAAGACAAATTACAATTTGAGGTACATGAGGGATTCCCTTACATGATAAAATCATAAAACTAGGTCATCCAATCCATTTTTATCCATTTCTATCAAGATCTTCCGTATCAGGTCACTATGAGGGTTTTAAGAGGGTTTTAGACCAATTTCCATTCTTAACATTTATTCATAAATATCTATCCATAAAACCAACTCATAATGGTTTTAAAACATTTATGTGACCCTTTTTCATCTCTCCCTAATATCTCATCTTCCCATGAAATAGTCACTTGTGCCAACAAGCATGATAAAATCCTTCTCAAGTCTTCATCTTTTTATTCTGCACATATAAGAGACCTTCAAACTCATTTTCATGCTTTAACCTTCAAATCATGACCTAAAATTGTAAAAAAATATTTTAAACATAATTTAAATCCATAATATATTCTCATATGATCTCACAAGCCTCTAAACCTGATCACAATACCTCATTATTCTACCTAGGGTCTTAAAACTAGGTCTATGAGAAGATCACTAAAGAAAAACTTACCCCTTTGGCTCACTTTAAGAGTCATGTGACTGAATAAATACATTTAACACATGATCTAACAATTAATTAAATATATTCATGATCATACACATCCACATCACCACAATCATGCCTCTACAAGCCATATATGTGCTTAAAAACTAGGCTGTCAAACAAACCTACTAGGTACTATACCACTTTCAAGTCTTGAAGACACCTTCTAAATCTTACTACTCACCACTAGACATATGAAATAGGATCCATAACATCTCCCATCACTCACCTTTGACCAAGTATCCTTAAACCATATAGGTCATTACCAAGACTAAACTAGCCTTCTTAAACACATAAGACATGAATATAATCTCTATCTCTAAACTCATGAAGCTCAAGAAATATTCACCAAAGATATGAAACTTACATTACATCAAATAAATACACATAAATTTATCCACTATTTCACCATACCTCATTATTATTCACAAGACACTCTATTATATCATTCAAAGCCACACTATCAAGCTCATACAAGTGACCATAGCCACTTTCTTGTGAACTAACACTTGACCTCAAGATTCCTTTGACATCAATGACCTTAGGCATATGACATCATTGATCCTTATTGGCATCAATGGTTGTACACAAACACATGACATCAATGACAACTTTCAATAATTTCCCACTTTGTCATTGATGGCAAATCATGAACTAATCATTCTCAAAGTATACTACTATCATCAAGTTGCTTCTCTCTCAAACTAAACAATTTCATCAAGAACTTTTTCCCACATGAAATTTTAAAATAAATAAATTTCTCCACCTTTGACATTAATGACAAAGGTTCATACACACTCTCAAAAGGTCATCCACACATAGTCCATTGATCCTTGGACCTGGATACTCACAGAGCCAATAATTTATACCTTTATCCATACATAGTTCTCAATGCTTGTCCACATTTGGGGTCTCAAATCAACCAAAAAAAAGCATGCTTTCAAAACCTTTGAAACATCTCACACATACTCTCCTTACTTTATTCACACTTTATAATCATACTAATTGAAGTTAACATGTCTCTAACCGAATTGCTACATATGACCTCTTCAACCACTTGATTGCATACAAGAGATACATGTTGACCTTTGATGACTGATATGACTAATAAGTATTTATATAGCTTCCTTAGACCATCGAAACTCATATCATGACCACACATTCAACAAATAATTTATCCTTGACTCTTTTCTCACAATATTCACACCCATATCTCACAATACACTCAAGAGACCTAAGTTAGCTCCCCCAACTCCATGATTCACCTCTACTATATGCCTTTATGATGAATACACTATGATCCATATGAGTAACAATCTAAGTTATCTAACTTCATATCTCCCAAATACATATTTACACCAATATTTGATACAATCATGCTTACGCAACTACCCATCATGCTTCAATAGACCTGGTAGGGTCTAGAACTAGGTCTAAATGTAGACCTAAACAAAGCAACACCTTATTTATACCATACAAGGTGACCATGTAAAACACCTTGGAATGCCTTTGATGACCTCAAGAACACCTTAAAATATATTAACATCACTCTCATTTCTTGACATCTGGTAATAACTAAAGAAGAAATTCCCCCTTGTCATTAACATGATTGAAACCAACTGATCATACTTAGAATACTCATAGGGACACCTCACTTTGACATTCATTGAAGAACCTTAAAGTCATCTTGGTGCACATAGAATACTTAGGTATTCATACTAACTCAATGAACCAATTTTATAATAGTTTTATTATTTCTTTATGATCTCACTCTGTTTTTCATAATCAGATCATAGTCATTTCTCTCAGACCTATATGATATCAAGACACATGTTCATATGTACTACATGACCCTGGATTCATCATTATCCACATAAGATATACCATTACTCATTACAAATACCATTAATATTCTCTACATGCAATATTCATCAAAATATATTAAGACTACTATGGTTTATTAAACCTCTGAGTACGATTACTCTGATTAGTCTTATACTTCACATAATTGTTAAGAAATTCATACACTATACACATGCATTACATGATCCTAATGTCATTTTGACATTAACCAAGATCACTTAACTCCACATGAATCATTTCAAGATACTCTGACTAATTTTTATTTAACTCTACAAGTATTTAAAATTTTAATCATGTTATGAAAACTCTTCTAGTTCATTCAACAATATTTCCATATTTGTTAACAAACTTCAAATAGTCTTCATAATCTCACTATTCTTATAGACCAATATATGCCTTCTTAGAACTCATGATCAATTTGAGTAGCTCATAGCTACCTCAAGTTTTATTCAGCATGTGTACTCATAGTTACAATGAACTCCTCCATTAGGTCTTGTTACCTCAATGTATATATTCTCAATAATCATAAACATAAATAGGGATACATACTCATGCCTTTATACATCATGAATCCATTTCTATAAATATACCTCTAACTAACTAATATCTAATCTTCTTGGGCCCAAATAGCCTCTTTCAATAATAATTATCATGTCACAACATATACTTATATTTGGACTTTCTCATCTAGAATATTTAACAACATAGTTTTGACTTTTGACTTGGCTTCTACGTAATTCTTCTGAACTGGTAAATAACACTTTTGACATTTTTTCAAATTTGACATATGTCCTATAGTAACACATAAATCACCTTGGTTTAAGAGTTGATCATAACTCATCTTTTTATCCTTCTTCTTCTTAGTAATCTCTACTATTACCATTATTCTTTGGTATACCATCATTATAATCATGATAAACATTATCATCATCATACTTCAAGCTTGTACTTCTTAGGATCATATTTAGGTTGTTAGGCCTCAACTAAAGGACTTGATATGATACCAATTATTATAATCACTACCATTGAGAGGGGGTGGGGTGAATCAATGTATTAAAATAATATTTTATTCTCACTTAACACTGATTAACCTTTCAAACCAATGTATTGATCAAGCAATACATAAAAAATAAATCACATAAACATGAAATAAGATATCAACACATGAAAATAAGAGATATGTGGGAAACCATCATTGGGGATAAAATAAAATGAAACACAACTTTAAATATAATACTATAAGGAATGAATCAATATTTAGTGAGGCACCAAACCCACAAGGAGAACCAACCGCTCACTAGTCAAACACCAACTCAATTAAGCCTTTAACAAACACCAACTTACAAGGCTGCACCAAACCCCTATGTAACTTAGCACCAAATCAATCACCTAGAACCTTTGATCACATTTTTAAACCTATTTTTTTCTAAACTAATTATTATCACCTTTATTTTCTCTCAAACCTCTTTAATCTTTCTCAAACAGCCTTTTAGGCTTTCTCAATCAATATGCCTCTTACTAGGATTATTAGGTCAGCTGACCTTGATATCCACATGAAAAAACACTATTATATATTCATCATAGTATCTATATTATATTTTTATGTTATTAAATACCTCATACTCCTTCAAAATCTACCCTATTATGTGATCATTGGGTCACTTCTTTTCTACACACACAATTAGCTCAATTAGGCCTTGTACAAATACACATCACTTGATCACATCCTCTTTTGGTTAGCCAAATCACTAATACATTAGTTTCACCCAAAACATGTATTATGACACATTAAATATAATAATAAATCAAAATAATATCACCATTAAGTCAATCAAACTCACTTATAACTCTTTCTTCTTTTAAGCTTACTTAGACACCTAATGCATTAGGTTTATCCTCTCCATAGAATAACCTGAACCATTACATCCTAGATGTACCTAAAAAATAAACTCAAAACTTTCAAAACATTAATTATAAACATAAAATGACCTTATATATTCTCAATAAGTCACAAATTCTTTTTTTATACCTTGAAAGCATCATTAGACCTTAAAGACCTATTAGGCCTAATTACCCCAAAAACACTATCTTCAACTATGAATCCCATACAACCTATATAAACACATTATAATAAAAATACACATATGGATGGAATATTAATTACGTAAGGTTCATCATCAATATCATTATACTCCATTACTCAGGTTCCAAAGACTCAAGAACACCTCATCAAAAAGCTCACTTAGAATTGCCAATTTGTTCAAAACCTTGTCATTATCAATTTGATATCAACCATTAGCATATGACCTTTAAAACACTAAAAATTTATGTATAATATAAATTTTAATATATAATACATCATCACATGAATTTTATAGTTCCAAACTAGGCATAATGACATAGGAACATCAATCTTACTAGCACATAAAAAACTATTAAAGACATTGAAAAACATAGTCTTGATGAATGTTGTTTTCAAATCATATAAGGACACTTCCAAGATTTATTATGAAAATTATTATTTCATATGTGACTTTTATAACATAATTTAGTAGATATATCACATTAATTGGTGTCAACTATTGGTCTTGTCAACTAATTTGTTGACCTTCTCTCTCATGGTCCTTACACAACTAGACAAGCCAATTTGGATTCCACATTAAAACATATTATAATAAATGAAAACATTATATATATAATATATAGGTCATATGTATTTTAAAAAAATAAAAATGTGTAATATATACATTTAATCCTATCATAGGGTCTCAAACTCTTCACTCAATCTTGCATACCCAAAACTATCATTCTGCCTTGAGGTCTAGTCATGATGATTATGCATTCCAACATCTATGTAGACATAGTAAGGAAGTAATAATGCATGAATATTATCCTTATAAATCCTTATAACATATTAAAACAAATATATCTGTGTGTGTGTGTGTGTGTGTGTGTGTGTGTGTGTGTGTGTGTGTGTGTGTGTGTGTGTGTGTGTGTGTGTGTGTGTGTGTGTGTGTGTGTGTGTGTGTGTGTAATTGAAAATGTGTAATATATAGACCAGTTTTTGAAACTAACACCTTCACTATCTCATCTTCACTAGACAATTCATCTTGTGAACAACATTTTCAAAAAATTTAAATATTTAAAAAATATATAACCAATATGGAAATGTGTTATAGTTCTTTAAAAATAACCTCGTATAATTAGATCCATTATTAATCCATGATAACACATCCCTAATCTCATTATCACTTCTCCCTTATTTTTCTAAATGTCTTCACTATTAGGCCTTTTAGTGATAGGTAAAATTTCATGATAGGTTTAGGATATTTTAATTTTGTAACATATTCATAAACCAGAATTAATATGAAATAAAAGTCACAAGATTGGAAATCCATCCATTATGCAACTTTGACATAGTCAACCTTGCCTGCTATATAAAATTTCTAAGAAATGAGGTTTTTCCTATAGCTTCCACTCACTCTTATAATAGGCCAATTATACTTAAAGGTACCTAGGAGAGTCCTATATAAGATATACTAATAAAAATAATTCATCCAACCCATTTTAATACATTTCAATCAATATGATCCATATCAGGTCACTATGAGGGTTTTAGATTAGTTTCTATTTTTAAAATTTGTTCATAAAGATATATCCATAAAAAAAACTCCTAATGATTGGAAAAATTTTATAGGACAATTTTCCATCTCTCCCTAATAGATCATCTTCCCATAAAACAATCACTCATTCCCACAAGCATGACAAAATCCTTCTCAGGTCTTCTTCTCTTCATTTTTCACATATAAGAGACATTAAGACTCATTTACATGATTTATCTTTCAAGTCAAGACCTAAAAATATACTAACATACTTGAGACATCATATCAAACCTTAATGCATGCTAAAATGATCTCACAATCCTCCAAACTAGATCATGATACCTCATTCTACCACCTAGGGTCTTAAGACTAGGTCTATGAGAAGACCACTAAAAAATAACTTATCCCTTTGACTCACTATAAGAGTCATGTGACTAGATAAACACCTTTTTCACATGATCTAACACTAAATTTTAAAAATTCAAGTTCATACACATACATATCACCACCATCATTCCTCTACAAGCCATATCCATGATTATCAAATAGAAATATTGGGCATTATACCACTTTGAGATCTTCAATACACTTTCTAAATCTTACTACTCACCTCCAAAAAGTTTATATAGGATCCAAAACATCTCCCATCATTCTCCTTTGACCAAGTCTCCTTAAACCATATAGGTCACTACCCAAGACTGAACTAACCTTCTTGAACACACAAGACATGAATACAATCTCTCTCTAAACTCATGAAGCTCTAAAGATCTTCACCAAAGACATGAAAATTATACTACCTCAAAAAAATCCATATACATGTATCCACTCATTTCACCATAACTCATTATGCTTCATAATACACTTCATTAGATCACTCAAAGCGACACTACCAAGCTCAAACAAATAACCTCATACTAATGACCATAGGTAGTTTCTTGTGAGCCAACACTTGACATCAAGATTTATTTCACATCAATGAACTTAGGCATATGACATCATTTATACTTATTGACATCAATAGCAGTACATAAACACATGACATTAATTACAACTTTTAATAGAATAACCACAAAGGGTAATTATATCATTTCTCCTTGCATGGGATAATTACCCATATTATCTCCATCAACATGTTTTGTAGAGAAACATAACATTTACTCATTGAGAGATGATACCGCAAAGATAATAAGTCCTAGTGGGGATGAACATTCCATATTATATTCTTACAATAAGATGAAAATAAATATAGATACCCATGGACTTGCTCCTTGCATCAAAAGTATAATCAAAAGGTGGGATACTACATGATCATAGATAATCAAGTAGACCAAGAGGTTGACATTATAGCATCATTTCCATTTCAAAGACCAAAAACATAATTTGGTATAATTAAACTAAACTTATGGACATTAAAATTTTATGGTTCCAAGTCTAAAAGTGGATGTTTTTTTGGATTTGAGTTGATCAATCCAAAAGGAAAATATTATCTAGATGCATATCACCTATAGTTTGCCTACACAAAAAATGTGTCCATGTACAAAGAATTGGTGCATGGACTCCTATTCACCCTTAGAAATAAATTAAAGAACATCAAAGTTTTGGATGATTATGAATTACTTATGAGGTAAGTGAGGATCCAATACTCATGTAATGACAAATGATAATTTAGATATCATAATAGATTCTGGAACCTAATTAAATATTTTGATGCTTTGACATCCAAACTTTATCTGGACAAAATAATTATATAGAGGATGTATTGTCCACTATTTCAAGCACTTTAGATCCAATTGTTCATTTGAGAATGAGAATATTGTTAGTAGATCTAGTCTCTACCCCTTCAATCCTAGATAGTATTAATAGTTTCCAAATTTTCAATGATGACCAATGCATATTATAATTCATAACAAATACTAAAGTATTTTTATATCAATTAATTGATGAATATGGTTAGTATATTTAAAACTATATTAAGGTGCTATGCCCCTAGTCTATCACATGTATAAGGATAGGAATAGCTGACTTGTGGTTTACTTATCCCTCTTTGATGTTATTTCACATTTATTTATGCATTCTTTTGGTTAGTAGGTCAGCCTATGGAGTAACCATGGCCTAGATAGACTATATATAGGAGGTAGTGGGTAACTATTTATCATCATATTGTGAATTATACTCTTATTGAATCTTGTGGAGGTTTCCCCCTCAAATTGGCTTGTATATTATCATATATTCTGATATATTTCAATCATATTTGGATCTATTTCTGCTATTCTACTTTATTGTTGAAGAAACTTCATTACAAGTGGTATCAGAGCTGTGATATGGGTAATCTTATGGGCAAAACCTTGATTTTTAAAATTGGTTGTATCTAAAAAATGGTTGATAATTTCTATGTAATTTTTTTATTTAATGTGAAAAAAATTTAAATAAAGCTTCAATTAAAATTTTGGATCATTTAGATCTGTTTTACAAAAGTTATCACCATTTTAAGGTTTTTAATAAAATTGACCTATAGTGCACAATTCAAAGAATTTTTTGAGTTATTTACATATTTGGAAAGCTTAGAAAACTTTAGCTAGGGTATGTTCTTTGTATTTTTTTATTTGAGGTAGACATAAGTCCAAAATCACTTGGTCAAAGTTGGGTCAAAAGTGCCAATCAGGGTCAACATTGTAAAGCCCTTTTATGGCATGTCCACAAACTCAGGGCCAAGGAAAGGGTAATAAAACTCTAAGTAAAACTCCTAAAAATGAAGATATTGATTCATAAGGGGGATGTACTAGATCCTTTGTACCAAGGTTCTCTGACATAAATCATAAAGTGAGCCAGCTTGACTATTGTGTGCAAGGCATTCAAAGTGAGGTGCAAGGCATACAATATAATATGAAATCCATACAAGATAGTATGGTAGACATAATAATGAATTTGAAAAATAATCAATCAAATCATCCACCTATCACTATTGTATAACCCTACTAGGGTGTTTCTCCCAACCAGTCTACTTCAAATCCAACTACATGGCTAGAGAGGAACCTATTACCAAAGGTAGATATGCACAAATTTGATGGAAAATATCAACTCAATTAGATCAACCAAATGGAGAATTTTTTTGATCTGCATCAGATCCTAGGTGGATAGAAGGTTACCATGGCATCCTTATATCTTGAATCAGATTAATTCATTTGGTATCGATGGTTTTGTGCTCAAAAGAAAAAGATGACTCTCATTGTCACCTGGTCAGTTTTTTTAGAGGAGCTATAATTACACTATGGCAATAGTGTGACAAAGAATTACTTCAACCAATTAGCAAAATTATGATAGACTAGCTCCATCAAGGATTAGATTCATCATTTTTAGAACCTATCCTTATGTGTGGGAGCAATTTCTAAGGAGAACTTGAATGACCTATTTTTGGGTGGACTCAAGGACTAAATTCAACATGAGGTATGCATGTTTAATCCACTTAATATTTTTTATTCTATTATCATGTCACATAGAGCTGAGAAAAAATTCATAGTTAATGAGAACCAACCATTCACTCACTTCAAATATCATAGCATATCGACACCAATATTTCCTCCACTTACCA
Organism: Torreya grandis; assembly: GCA_037957365.1. Taxonomy (NCBI): domain Eukaryota; kingdom Viridiplantae; phylum Streptophyta; class Pinopsida; order Cupressales; family Taxaceae; genus Torreya; species Torreya grandis. The sequence continues at coordinate 106,947 of JARHVA010010535.1, read as the reverse complement.
GATTGACCCCTCAACAAATTGAAGATAAGAATATAAAAGGATTATGTTTTGGTTGTGACAGTAAGTGAAGCAAAGGACATAGATGTGTTGAGAAGAATTTATTCTACATTGAGGTATCCAATGAAGATGAAGAAGAGATAGAGGAGTTACCTAAAGATTCCCAACCTATAATCTCTTGTCATGCAATTGTAGGTATTAGTACTCCACAAACTCTTAAGGTGGTGGGTTTCCTTGAGAAATAGAAGGTGACATTGTTGATTAATTTAGGGAGCACACATAACTTCATCAACCATAAGTTGGCCACTTGATTGAACTGTTTCATCTACCCAACACCAAAATTGCAGGTCATGATTGTAGATGGTGGCATAATTAATTGTTTAAAAAAACTCCATAGTATTATGATTGTTATGGGTGAGTATAATCTCAATTCTCCTATGTTTGTTGTTCCCATGGGTGTCATAGACATTGTTTTGGGAGTCCAATGGCTCACAACCTTAGGTACCATTGAGATGAACTTCTAGGAACTATTCATTCACTTTCATTATGAAGTTAGGAAAATTGAACTACATGGATTACAGGAAAAATATCCACAATTGATTAGTTCACATTAGATGACCAAGATGATAAAAAGGGGGGGTAGATGGAATTATTACATGATTATGTTCCATAAAAGCTCAACCCACACAGGCATCTACACATCCTGATCTATAGATGATTCTTGATGTAGAGGAGCCTATTCAGCATCAACAAGAGGTTTTGGTTAGTTTGAGAGAGAATTTGGCCTTGGAATAAAATAAGATGAAGCAACAAGCAGATCAACACCACAGTGAGCAAAATATTGTGGGTGACTGGGTATTTGTATATTTTTAGCCTTACAAGTAGATGTCCTTGAAGCAACAAAAAAAGGATAACAAACTTGCTCCTATGTATTATGGCCCTTATAAAATTCTATAAAAAATTGGAACTGTGGCTTATAAGCTTGAATTACCTCATTCATCTCACATACACCCAATATTTTAGGTTTCCTATTTAAAGAAGTCATTAGATAGATAGTTTCAGCCCAAAAGAAGCTCCCAGAACTAGATTATGAAGGATGTGTCATTTTGGAACTAGAGAAGATCCTCCAAACACATACTAATAATTTGAGAACCAAAGAGATTAGGGATTATCTGATCAAGTGTAAGAACTTGAGTAGTGAAGATGCAACTTGGGATGATGAAGATTTTTTGCAACAACATCCAAAGTTGTTCAACATTGAGGGCAACGTTGGTCTAAAGGGGAAGGGTATGCTACACCCCTAACCTATCAAATGTATTAGGATAGGAATAGTTGACCTATGGCTTACTTATCCCTCTTTGATGTTATTTCACATTTCTATATGCATTCATTTTGTTAGTAGGTCAGCCTATGGAGTAACCATGGCCTAGATACACTATATATAGGAGGTAGTGGGTAACTATTTATCATTATATTGTGAATTCTACTCTTATTGAAGCTTGTGGAGGTTTCCCCCTCTAAGTGGCTTGTCTATTATCATATATTTTGATATAGTTCAATCATATTTAGATCTATTTTTGCTATTTTACTTTATTAATGAAGTAATTTCATTACATAAGGTGGGACTATGAATTTGAAGACAAAAATGTATACCTAAGAGAATGGTATAATTAGAGAGGCTATTCAACATGGACTATCAAAAGGATAAATATAGGCCTACCCCTATCAAACATATGTCACATGAGTAGTTCAACCTTAATAATGCAAGTAATATGAAGAGTGTGATTTTAGGTACTACCTGCACCCCAGAAGAGAAGCATGATTTTTCACAAACTCTCAAGGAGTTAAAAGAAATGATCACATGGAGTTATGAAGTTCTCAAGATATTTAATGCCTCTATCTTAACACACACTATCCCACTCAAGCCTAGGATCAATCCCTTTAGGAAAA